>JBBPBX010023746.1:0-40276 GCA_038048925.1 Garcialebias charrua | reverse complement strand
GTGTGGGATCCGTGGATCTCCACACCTCCTTCTACCTGTGGTAGGTAGTGTTCAGTGAGTGCTGATTGTTCCAGCTCACAGAGGAGGTTCGCATGTTGGGCCAGAGTCTGGTCCAACTGTCGTGTCTCTTCTGCCTCACCTGTATTTGAAGGTTCACTTACCGGGCTTGTGCTCTCGGTTGGGGAGTCATCCGTGCCTTCTGCGATACCATCTGTTAGACAGACAGCGTCATGACCTTCAGGATCTTGTTGACTGTCAGCATTCTGTTTGCTGTCAGCATCTTTATTTTCAACAACTGTGGCATCTGTGTCGATGTTATTAATGTTAACTGTGTGCTCTGAGTTTTTGTGAAAGGTAGTGCTGACACATCGCTCCAGGTAGGTCAATGTTGTTGGTGTCATTATCAGTGATAACGCCACTCATTGTATCAGGTTGGTACGTAACATTCAAAAGTTAAAGCATGGGCTCCGTTTTAATCTTCCATATTATTATTACTGTATACACAGCCCCAATCTGTTTGAAATAAAAACAACCCTTCTTACTGCTGTCAAAGATTATGCATTGTATGGTCAAATGATATGTTATTCTAATTACCGTTCAAATATACCAGACTTCATTTTGCCTCTAATGGTCATAATTTATGCGAAACAACACCAAAATTAGGTTTTAACAGTGAAATGTGTCCTTCACTCCTGGCGAGTTGGCTGGATTCTTGTGCGTTTTTAACCTACTTGCTGAAAAGTTACTTCCAATAAAGCATTTTTATTATTAATCATTTCAGTCACATTATATAACTCTTAAAAGGAAACAGCACTTATAATCTACTTAACTGTGTAACAGCTCTTTAAAATTGATAAAACATTTTCAATGTATGCAAAAATCGTTTTAAAATGATGAATTTAAACTGAGCGTTTCAACTTACAATCTAGTCAAAAATCTATTTGACAAGAATATATATATTTTTTATTCTTTATAAGTGTCAAAGTTTTATCAATTTAGTTAAACTTTTAAAAGACAGAATTTACTGGCAAGTCTAAAAATAAATTTCTGCTAAATTTTTCTAAGACTTGTTATCCTAAAATGCCTAAACTTAATTTTGATCTGATTATGGTTGTTAATTTAAATTAACAAGCTTATTATAAAAGTTTAAATAGTCAATAATTGTAATTCAATGCAGTATACCGGTAATACTTGCTCTACTTCCCATTTATTTTGCATTAAATCCAAATATATTCCGTGTTTTATCACCATCCTATGCGACTGCTATAAAAACATCCAGTTCCTCTCACTTCACCTCGCAGTAACAGACCCTACTCAGAATCTGAAAACATGAACTGAACCTCTCTGGATGACCAAGATAAAACTGTTTTTGTTTCATGAATGTTACTTTTCTGTTCCCCTCAGATAATCACAGGTGTCTGAGCATAGTTGCCAAGTCCGCTCATCATAAGCTACTCTGGGCTCTTTGTTTTCTGTAGTCGCTTATCGTGGTTACTTGGGCTTACTTTGAACTTAAAGTCGCTTATTTGGGCTTGTTATTCATTTCACTTTATTCTTCGTCTAGTGACAAAACCACGCTAAAATTAGCTCCAATAAGTGGGGAAATATGGGGAAATAATATAATTAAAAAATGGGAGAAAAGGGCGCATACTTAGCATGGTTAGCTGTTCAATTTTTTAGTTTATTTTTACTAAGTTGTACGCAGCTTTCATGAATGTCTATTGTTGTCATTGTCAAGTGTTGTCATCACTCTTCATTTAAAATTCAGATCTCAAATGAGTCCCAGAGGTTTAATGGGATTAATCTGTATAAATATGCAAAATGTATCTTTATTTTTTAGAGTGGCTATGTTTTTCAAAGTGTTTAGCATAATTTTTGCCGTTTGTATGCAACGTCATAATAAATGTATGTGTATACTGGTTAAAAACGGTCTTAGTTTTACACAATGGGGTGGGTTGCCAGTTGGGCTCGTTTTGGGCTTGTTTTGGGCTGGTCGTTTGCTTCTGTCGCGAGATCTGGCAACACTGTATCAAAGTTCTCATGACAACAAGGCCTCCTGAATTCTTGCCTCGTCATCATTCAGCTTTTTCGACAGAACTATTTCGATAAAAATTGGTAAGCGAATTCTCAGTTTCTTTTTGCAGAGAAAACAATTTAGAAACGTTTGGTTTCACAGTACAACGGCATTTGCACTGTCTTCGGACGGACGAAGCTTTTAGCTGGCGGCTCCGTCAGCATTAGCTTAGCTTTCATTTCCGATAAAAAACGTAATTTTTGGATTATGTAAAATCGGATCTTTCTTCGTCAGATTTTCATGATAAAAACGGATCTGTCCGCTTGGTTCAGCGAAACAATTTGGAGTCTTTCTCGCTAAAATTTTATTAAATCGGACCGCTGATGTGGGCGCCAGGCCTACTGTTAAAACGTCCTAATTTAACGTTGTTAAGCCTTTAAAACCTAAAGTATTTGGATTAGAATTTTATAAACTAGATTGATCAAATACTAAAGTCTTTTTGTCGCATTCGGCTACATTCATGATTTAAAAAAAGTATTTAAATATTTATTTTATATTTAACCATAAGTTTTTAGGTCCTGTATATCAGAGATGATTATGTAACTTTTTATAATTTTTCTTAACATCAGGAAAAATACAATGGGAAATGTTTGCAATCAATCCTCTCTCAGTCACGTTTTAAATGGAATGCTGAAGTAAGAAAGTAATAATTTGTATATGTGTGTTCACAGATCCACCGAGAATTCTCCAAGCAAGACAATCAAATTTCTTGGTTTGTAA
Source organism: Garcialebias charrua (assembly GCA_038048925.1). Taxonomy (NCBI): domain Eukaryota; kingdom Metazoa; phylum Chordata; class Actinopteri; order Cyprinodontiformes; family Rivulidae; genus Garcialebias; species Garcialebias charrua. The sequence continues at coordinate 37,482 of JBBPBX010023746.1, read as the reverse complement.
AATTATTTAAATAAAAATCTACTTGTCAACATCAACTTTAGTTCTCGTGCCATATTTATGTTTATTTTTATTTTATTTATGTATGTTTCATTAGTACTGCCTCTCTGTTAGCACAGTACTTTTCTTGTAAGTAAATACAGCATAAATTTTCACACAGACGGGGAAGGAGGGTGTGGGGGAGGGAGTGGGGGGAGGGAAGTGAAGTGAAGGCCCACAAAAACAGATAACAGACAGCAGCCGAGCTACTCATGCACACACTGAGGAAAATGGGAGGAAGAAAAGAAAAAACCAGAGGTTTAGGGCTCCAGAAACACAAACATTACACGTAAAAAGGACTAAACAAAAAACAGAATGACGCGCCATATATATAAATATAAACGTTCTTGTCTTAATTTCTCATCTTGCCTGGCCGGACACGCTAAGTCCAATTTAAAGGTCTGGCAGCCAGCCTCACATTTCTGGTCTTGGCGTATTTTTGGCTGCCCTCGCTTATAAATCACAGAAATCTTGGTTCTGCCAACTAGCGTGTGCGCAAAATTCGCCTAGTTATCGAAGAGCAGACACCTCATTCATAATTTCAAGTCATCGGCTCAGGGTGAATCAAATTGTTTCAAAAACGACATATCAACAAACACTATTTAACACTCACATATCTCGCTGACCTGTGTGGATGTCTGGGAAGCTCCGCCAACCTGACCCTGACCATGGACAGAGGAAGCTGGCCAGAGACAAACTCAATCACTGGACTTTCTGTCATATTTACCGTGCCTCGCAGCTGCGCTCCGTTCAGAGGTCTTCAGGAGCAGGTGTGGGGAGAATGGGTTTTCGGCACCAAAATGATGGGGATTTTAAACCCCTGTTACCTTAATAAAAACCACACAAAGATAAACAAGAGAACAGTGTTAAATCAGACAAACAACTTTGCAAAGGGGAAGGGCTTTTAATGTCCTTTGAAACTAGTTTGGTCTCAAATACATTGTCCTGCACAATTCCGAATTGTACTGGACATGACAAGCTATTTAAACAAGAAGGAGGTGGAGTTTTGACAGCTCTGACGTCTTACAGATAAAACAAACAAGTCATGGTTCTGATCAAACAAGAACATCTAATCCAAAGATTGTCAAGGCTAGAAGACTGTCTCTTCTGTATCAAGGAGCAAAGCAAACAACATGTTTGTACTATCAAATATAAGTGTTTAAAGGGAACAGAGAATATTTGATATAAGTGAGCTGGGTTATAATTATTGGGTCAGAGTAATTAGTTTTAGATGATAAATATTGAACATCTCCATCAGAGCATATTAGTTATATTTTAAAATCCTGGCTACACGCAAGAGTTAGAGAATATTAGTTCACACCCAGGGTCAATTTAGAGTTACCAATCAGCCTAACATGCGTGTTTTTGGACTGTGGGAGGAAACCGGAGCACCCGGAGAAAACCCACGCATGCACGGATAAGCTGATTTGTAATCAGTTATTAACAAAAATTAAACTCAGAAACACTAATATATATATTCAGCTAACAAATATTTTTTAGCGGCGTCTCCTCTCTTAAAACACACCAAGCGCGCACACAAGAACTTCTCACCCACTTCAAGAGAACTTCCCACCCACTTCAAGAGAACACCCCACCCACTTCAAGGCGGCTCTCCGCACAATGCGTAATGAGCGGGGCGGGCCAGGCCGGGCTCTGGGCCAACCAGGGACGAGCTGGGCTTGGGAGGGCCGTGCAGTGCGAAAACGGCTAGTCCGACCAACGGAGGCTGCCTTCGGACACATGAGGTGGGAACGGTCGGTGGGTGTACCCTAGCGGCTGAAAGTAGTACTGCACCATTTTTTTTTTCAAAATGAAAAACGGTCATATCTGAGCCAAAAATTGGTCTAAAAATATGGGAAAAAATCCATAAACAGGTTTCACCTCTATAGGTTGCAGGGCATGCAAAAACTGCAACCTATAATCCGGAAAATACGGTAATTAACTTTGTTAAATTCAAATGGGTGATATTAAAAAATAACTTTTATCACAGGTGGTCCTTTGTTCAGAAAAGAATAACTTGATTTTTTTTTCTGCCTTTAAAATAGTTTTTTGTAATAATATGTTGGTGTTAATGTATATGCAGACAGAAGATGGTAGGGGTGTAACGTACACATGGGTGTACCGTACCGTTTCGGTACGGCACGTTTGGTTCGGTCCACCTACGTACCGTTTCAGTTATTTTTTCACTCATTAAATTTTATTAACAGAATATGCGCAGCGGAACTAAAATTCCTAGGCGTGTTTCAGCAAGGTGCTATTATCTTACAGCACGCGTAGCATTTAGCAGCCTAGCATCTCGTTGCGGTCTCCTGTTTGGGAACGTTATGGCTTTCAGAATCAGAATATCTTTATTGACATTGTACTAGGTACAACGTGAACATGTACGCACAGTAATCCTGAAGGGGGACGTAAGTGTGTGAAGCTGCAGCTGATTTTCAGCGCGGCCATCTCATCCTTTATCAGAATGATAATCTTAGAAATGAAAAAGGAGAAGAACCATGAGGGTAGATAGTGGTATTACAAAAAATATTTTTCACATCTTGTCTATTAGGACACGATATGAGACATCAAAAAACTCTACCAGCAAGCACAGTTAAGACAAATTACATATGCATTTGAGGTCCAGGTGGTGAGATTAGTCCATAAGCCTTGTTCAGATCAGCCACAGTTCTGATGATGTTTCCAGCCAGCGTTTCTGATAAGCGCTCATAGAAAGTTTTCATGTGGGAGGGGGAGGGGGTTTGCGATAGATGCAGTTGTTATCCTCAGTTACTCATGACCCAGGAGAAATTTGATAGTCAGCCCCTTTCCAAGGCTGTTTGGTGAGTCAGATTTGAGATAAGCATGATTTGTTTTCATTCAGGCAGACACTTTTCTTTTTCTGCAGCCTTGAGTCCATCTGGACGATCCAAATCCAATATGATTCAAATTGTGGGAATCCTTCCACTGATCTAAGCTATGAATCCTCATCCAGATTTATTCCACCACAGCGTTGACGAGTCCCAAATCCTGCGGGTGGCCTGCGATTGTCAGAGATAGCCTCCACCTTCCGATTAAGCTTGTAAAGCAGCTGATTCATTGAGGTCATGGCACGGATCAAACCCTCACTTTGACTCTGGAGCTTCGACATGGCATTAATCACCGCTGAAGTCTTCCTCATTTTCCAATAGAACAGAGCTCTACATACTGTATGCTGAAAAGCAAAGCACCTGCTATCATAAATCCAATTATATACATATCTTCAACATCCTCCACAGATAGGACTGACAGACACATCACCTTCCAATCCCCCCAGGAATCCATGACGTAACCCCCAGAATGTGTCTGTGACGGGCAAGCTGGTTCTCCCGGACCTTGTCGCTTTGTAGAAAAATCTTGTCAATAGAGTTGATCGTCCACTAAACCAGATCCATAATCACTTTGCATTCGAGAGGTGAGTGCAGAGGGACTGCAGACAAGACAGAGAGCCACGCAGGGTGAGGAAAAATGGGGGAGGAAAGGAGAGAAGCTGCCGCTTTCGACCAGAGCCAGGCAACAACAAAAAAAGACGTGAACAAATCCAAAGCTGTGAGTTGACATTGTTTCACGGAGATTGGATCTGCAACAGGCAACACGTCTGACTTGTTAACACTCTTGAAACGACATCATCTGAACGTGAACATCTTCTACAAGCCAGAAAAGCAGCTTGTTGCAAACAACGCTAACAGCAGCAGCATTTAAACGACCTTCATGCGGTAATTCAGATCGGTCCAGAGCAATAACACAAACTGTAGGAGTTTTTAAAGCTCTGGATCTACGTCTGAATGTTGTTGATGCGCTGACTTTAAAGTTCTTGAGCCCCGCTATGACATCCATCATGTCAACACTTCAGCCAAAAAGTTCAGCACTTTATGAAAAAGCTAAAACTGATATTGTCAACAAGCCCTGGAGCTGATTAAAGCCCTGATGATGATGATGACCGAGAGATTCAACCACCTCCTAACAACTGTTCAAGAAGAGGTATTGTTCTTTTATTATTATTATTATTATTATTATTATTATTATTATTATTATTATTATTATTGTTATTATTATTATCTAATTAACCTTTTTAATTTAAAATTATAATCTTATGAACTCGTTTTTTTTTTAACCTCCTTGTGTTGTATTTCCAGTCTGGGACAGAGATAGCAGCTGACTTCGTCCTCTTCAGGGAAATCCACCAGATCACCTGCAGCTAAGAAGTGTGTGATGACTGAACTCTGAACTTTTCCAGGGACCTGTCCCACCTGGGGGAGCAGGTCCAAGAAGAGGTTGTGAGTAATAAGGACAAATACAGCCACACTGCTGCTACTGTTGTTATTGAGATTATTTTCTCCACCGCTGGAGATATTCACTGCAACTAGATCTGTGCTTTTAGCAGAAAATGTGGACAAGTTGGTCTTTTTGGACAAAAACTTAAAACTTGATTAGTTAGATTGTAAACAGTCTGTTGCTGCTCATTGTTGTGGTTCTGACTGTTATTGTATTTATTAAGATTTTTATTATTGTTAGTATAGTTTATTTATTGTAAAGCGTGCCGTTTATTTAAAATATCACCCAAATGGGTTGCTTTTATTTATTTTTATACAAACTTATTGTTTACTTGGCATATTTTCAAAATAAACATTTTGTAAGTCTTTATTTTGTATTTTTCTTGTACCGAAAATTAACCAAACCGAAATGTGGTTTTAGTGTACCGTTACACCCCTAGAAGATGGTGATTGTGAGGGTAAAATTGTGTGTGTGTGTGTGTGTTTGTGTTGAAGTAACATTGTCTTTATTGTACATGTGTTTCAGTGGTTCCTGCCTCTGTTTAGAGCTGATTAAGAAGAAGAAGCTCCTCAAGACTGAAGGCCTGATGTTGACCAGCAGGACCCAGAGCCTCTTATCATAAAGTGGAAGAAAAGACCCTTAGACCAGTCTGGTGGGTGACCAACTTAATATGGAGGAGACCGATATCAGATTTTAGGTCACTACAGTTTCTTTAAAGAGTGAGGAGGATTTAAAAAAAAAAACTTACCAGGAACCCAGATTTAAAAATTCCCAAAGGCAGTTCCAGCTCTTCAAAGACTGACGTTAACGAGGACGATGAAGAGGATGGTGAAATGACCAATCCTGACTCTCTGCTAAAGAACTCATCAGACTCTGAATCAGAACGTGAAGACAGTATGAAAGACTGGAAGGAGAGCAGGGCTCCTGAATCAGAGGTAAAAACTGTCAACAAATCTTTGAGCTGCTCTGAGTGTGGTAAGCAGTATGTCAGTAACCAGACTCTTCAAAGACACATGACAAGTCATTCAGGAGTGAAGTCTTCAAGATGTCTGCTTAATAAGAAATGTGTTGGAGAGAAGAAAAATGTAGAGTCATGCAGGAAAGTCCAGGCAAGACCAAAATCAATAAGCTGTGATGACTGTGGTAAAAGATTTACTTCCAAATCAAATTTAAACTCACACATGAGAGTCCACACAGGAGACAAGCCATTTCCTTGTGATCTTTGTGGACATAGATTTAGTCGGAAGGACCATTTAAACACACATGAGAGTCCACACAGGAGACAAGCCATTTCCTTGTGAACTTTGTGGACATAGATTTAGTCATAAGGGAAGTTTAAACTCACACATGAGAGTCCACACAGGAGACAAGCCATTTCCTTGTGAACTTTGTGGACAAAGATTTAGTCAGAGTACAAGTTTAAACTCACACATGAGAGTCCACACAGGAGAGAAGCCATTTCCTTGTGAACTTTGTGGACAAAGATTTAGTCATAAGACAGTTTAAACTCACACATGCGAGTCCACACAGGAGACAAGCCGTTTCCTTGTGAACTTTGTGAACAAAGATTTAGTCATAAGGCACATTTAAACTCACACATGAGAGTCCACACAGGAGACAAGCCGTTTCCTTGTGAACTTTGTGGACAAAGATTTAGTCATAAGACACATGTAAACAGACACATGAGAGTCCACACAGGAGACAAGCCATTTCCTTGTGAACTTTGTGGACAAAGATTTAGTCGGAAGGATAGTTTAAACTCGCACATGAGAGTCCACACTGGAGTGGAAACTTTCTACAAGAAAATATTAAAATAATTATTATAGGCCATGAGATGCAACTGGTGTTTTAACACCCAAATAAAATTGATTTTGATTTTGTAAAATATATTCTGTAACACCCTGATGCATGCTCAATAATCCAGGTAGAAAAATCCAAAAAAGCTAAGTCTGGTCCTCTGGACATTCAAAAAACAAAACAAAACAAAGCAAAAAAAAAAACTGTAGAAACGTTTCGTCTTTCGTCCGAAAGACTTCCTCAGTCTGAGAAGCTGTGTTCAGCTCAGTCTTATAAATAGCACCCTCCCACAGTGGATCAACCAGTTGGCTGATGACAGCCGAAACCAGCTGCTCACATGATCAAGGAGGACCATCAGCCTGACGATGGATCGTTAACACCCTGATGGTTGTTTGCTATTCACAGAGGGCTGAGTGATACTAAACAGAGTAATATTGTGTATGCTGTTCAGTGTCAGGAGGGCTGTGATCAGTCTTACATCGGGGAAACTAAACAGCCACTGGCCAAAAGGATGGCCCAGCACAGAAGATCAACATCATCAGGTCAGGACTCTGCGGTCTACACTCATCTCCAGGCCAGCGGTCACTCTTTCAGGGATGAAGATGTTCACATCCTTGATAGAGAGGAACAATGGTTTGAGAGAGGAGTAAAGGAGGCCATCTTTGTGAAAAGAAACCGTCCATCATTAAACAGAGGTGGAGGCCTCCGGGTTCAACTGTCCCCCTCTTACAATGCTGTTATTGCTAGTATCACTCAGCCCTCTGTGAATAGCAAACAACCATCAGGGTGTTAACGATCCATCGTCAGGCTGATGGTCCTCCTTGATCATGTGAGCAGCTGGTTTCGGCTGTCATCAGCCAACTGGTTGATCCACTGTGGGAGGGTGCTATTTATAAGACTGAGCTGAACACAGCTTCTCAGACTGAGGAAGTCTTTCGGACGAAAGACGAAACGTTTCTACAGTTTTTTTGCTTTGTTTTGTTTTGTTTTTTGAATGTCCAGAGGACCAGACTTAGCTTTTTTGGATATTCTGTAACAATTTTTGAACATGTTCCTAATCTATGATTTGCTCCTAATTTCTCAAGAATACTTTAAAAACAAACTACCGTACTTTTTGGCGTTTAACACGCAGGTTTTTTTTACTAATTTGAATGTCCTGCGGCTTATACGCCGAAGCGTGTTATTTATGGATTTTTTCCCATATTTTTAGACCCATTTTTGGCTTTGATATCGCCGTTTTTCATTTTGGGCAAAAAAAAAATGGTGCAGTACAACTTTTGTCTGCTAGGGGGACACTTCCAAAGGAGTACACCGACTGTTTCTAGCTCATGTGTCCGAAAAAAGTCTCCTCTGGTCGGTCTGACTCTGTTGTTGCCCGGCCTCCTGCTCTGGAGGTAGCTACTTTTAGCTGTGTTGTTAGCTGTTTTTTTTTGTGTGTGCAAGATAAACCACACCGCGGATTTTCTTGAACCTTACAGAGCATAATTATTTGGTGGCAGGATTTCACCAACAGAAGCGTCATGACCAACTCCGTGATTTGTACTGTGCCAGGAGGATTACAACGACAGCGACCTGAACAAACACAGGATTGGCTTCAGAAGTAAGGACAAGAATATAATTTATTTATTTTTTGGTTGAAATGGTTGAAAGTGGTTTAGGAGCTATAAATTACAAAATATACAGAGCTAAACCGAAGCTAGCTTCGCACGGTTGCGTCTTAAAAAATGAATAAAAAAATCGAATTTAATCTCAAATGTCTTCTACAGGCCATCAGTTTGTAAATAAAACCCCTATAATTACACTCTTGCAGCAGAAAAAATATCCACCAAGTGGTTTAGGAGCTATAAATTATGAAATATACAGAGCTAAACCGAAGCTAGCTTCACACGGTTGCGTCTTAAAAAATGAATAAAAAATCTAATTTCAATCAATCAATCAACTTTTATTTGCATAGCACATTTCAAATACCATAAGGTCAACCAAAGTGCTGTACAATAACATAAAAGACAAGTCAATTAAAACGATAAAAAACATAAAAAACATACAAAAAATAAAAATACATGTGCCAGTCTTTCTACAGGTGTGTTAAAATGCCATAAGAATACGATCATGTGTTAAAAGGCCAAGGCATAAAAGTGTGTTTTAAAAGGGATTTAAAAACAGGAAGAGAGGAGGCCTGTCTGACACTCAGTGGTAAGTTGTTCCACAGCCTGGGAGCAACGACAGAAAAAGCTCTGTCACCTCTGAGCTTCAGCCTAGTTTTGGGGACTGTCAGCAGCAACTGATCAGCTGATCTTAGAGATCGGGGAGGACATTAGGGCTGAAGCAGCTCAGACAAATATGGTGGGGCAAGGTTGTTCAGGCATTTAAAAACAAACAGCAAAAGTTTAAAATGAATTCTGTAGTGCACAAGGAGCCAGTGAAGGGACGCCAGGATGGGAGTGATATGCTCACGCCTACGGGTCTGGGTTAAGAGGCGAGCAGCAGAGTTCTGCACGAGCTGCAGACGGGCGAGAGAGGTCTGGCTGATGCCTACATACAGTGCATTACAGTAGTCAAGACGAGATGTGATAAAAGCGTGTATTAATTTTTCCAAGTCAGGTCTAGATAAGATTGGTTTCACTTTTGCAATTTGTCGAAGTTAATAAAAACTTTTCTGAACAACACTGCTGATCTGTTTATCAAATTTAAAATCAGACTCAAACTTCACCCCCAGATTGGTGACACAGTCCGTGAGATAAAATGACAGTGAGCCAAGGTCTATGCTGGAAGAAGGACAGCAACTCGGTCTAAACATCATAACTTCAGTCTTGTTTTCGTTTAGACTAAGGAAGTTTAGAGAAAACCATGCCTTAACATCATTAAGGCAGTGTGTAAGTTGCTGTAGTGTATTGTTTTGTGCCAAAGGTAGATAGATCTGGCAATCCTCAGCATAGAAGTGAAAAGCTATCCCATGTTTCCTAAATATTGAGCCGAGGGGGAGTAAATAAAGAGCAAATAAAAGAAGGCCAAGGATAGAGCCCTGGGGTACGCCATGTGGAAGAGGAGCAGTGGAAGACATAAAATTGTCCATTTTTACACAAAAACTCCTATTGGTTAAATAGGACCTAAACCAATTGAGGGCGACACCCCTGATGCCCACACAGTGCTCAAGACGAGAGATTAAAACCCTGTGGTCAACTGTGTCAAATGCAGCAGACAAGTCTAAAAGCAATAAAATGACAAACTTTCCTGAATCTGTAAAAAGAAAAATGTCATTTGAAACCCTCAGAAGTGCACTCTCTGTACTGTGGCGGGCTTTAAATCCAGACTGAAACAGCTCAGTGATACCATTGTCCTCTAAGAATGGTACCAGCTGGTTGTAAACAACCTTCTCTAACAGTTTAGAAATAAAAGGAAGATTAGAAATGGGCCTGAAGTTAGAGCAGAGAGAGGGGTCAAGGCCTGTTTTTTTAAGTAGAGGGCGTACAAATGCATGTTTAAAAATCTCTGGTACCATACCAGAGGAAAGACTGGTATTAATATATATCAAGTCAAAGTCAACTTTATTGTCAGAACTGCAATATGTACAGGACATACACAGGACCGAAATTGCGTTTCTCTCAGTCCCTCGGTGCAACAGTAACCATCCAAACACCAAAACATCCAATAAACATAAGCATAAAATAGTAAGAGTGTAACACTGTCCCGAGTTTTTCATAGTAGTATGAAAGTATGAAAATTTACACCAACATTGAAACACCAAACACCCCTGAAACACCAAACACCCAATGAACTTAAGCATAAAATGAAATAATAAAAGTGTAATACTGTCCTGAGTTTTTTCATAGTAGTATAAAAAGTATATCTATAAAATAGACTGAAGGTTCTAGCATTGACATTTGCAAAGAGTGGCACAGCAGCATATGAGTTAATGTACACAGTATATGTATGAGGTAGTTGATGTTGGTATAGAGGCAAAGTGGCATATGCAGTAAGGCACATTTGGCATCCTTAGATAAGGCTAGTCAGAGAATACTGTATATGTATCAGCAGTAGTGTAAATGTAAACAGTAGTAATAAATGTAAACAGATGAATGTAAACAGTAGTATGACTATAGGCAGTAATGTAATACAAACATTAGTGCAAATATGAGAAGTAGTGCAAACTGAATGAGCACATGACCGAGAGTTTAGTGAATAACCCGTTTGATGACACAGGGTCCAGTGTTAAAAACTTTGTGTTGAGTGGTAATGTGTGAGAAAGTTTTTTGTGTTAAGGCAGTTCAAATGGGAGGGGAGGCAGAGCAGGCAGAGTGTTTAGCATTCTGACTGCCTGATGAACAGAGCTGTCTCTCAGTCTGCTGGTACGAGCCTGGAGACTCCTCAGTCTCCTCCCTGATGGCAGCAGTCTAAAGCGGCTGTGTAGTGGGTGTGTGGGATCACCTGCCATGCAGAGGGCTTTCCGAGTGAGGCGTTTGCTGTGTAAGTCCTGCAGTGAGGGCAAGGAGGTGCCGACGATCTTCTCAGCTGCTCTCACGATGCGCTGGAGGCTCTTGCGGCATGATGCAGTACATGCACCAAACCACACCGTGATGCAGCTGGTCAGGACACTTTCTATGGCACCCCTGTAGAAGGTGCACATGATGGGGGTTGAAGCTCCAGCCCTTTTCAGCTTGCGGAGAAAGTAGAGGCGCTGGTGAGCCTTCTTGGCCAGTGCTGCAGTGTTCCTGCTCCAGGACAGGTCCTTCGAGACGTGCACTCCCAGGAACTTGGTGCTGTCCACTCTCTCCACTGCGGTGCTGTTGATGGTCAGAGGGGCATGTAGTGCATCCCTCTTCCCCAGGTCCACAACAATCTCCTTTGTCTTCTCCACATTGAGAGTGAGATTGTTGTGTCCGCACCACAAGGCCAAGCGGCTCACCTCGTTCCTGTAGTCCGTCTCATCGTTGTTGCTGATGAGACCTACCACTGTTGTGTCGTCTGCAAACTTGATGAAGTGGTTGGAGCTGTACGATGGTGTGCAGTCGTGTGTTAGCAGGGTGAATAGAAGGGGGCTCAGCACACATCCTTGTGGGGCCCCTGTGTTCAATGTGATGGTGCTAGATGTGTTACTCCCGATCCGTACTGTCTGTGGTCTCCCGGTCAGGAAGTCTAGCAGCCAGTTACACATTGAGGTGTTCAGCCCCAGACTGTCCAGTTTATGGATGAGCTGTTGGGGGATGATGGTGTTGAATGCCGAGCTGAAGTCGATGAACAGCATTCTAACATAAGAGTCCTTCGTGTCCAGATGTGTGAGAGCTGTGTGGAGGGCAGAGGAGATGGCATCGTCGGTTGAGCGATTAGGTCGGTATGCAAATTGGAAGGGATCCAGGGAGGCAGGGAGGACAGATGTGATGCTTTTCATGACTAGCCGTTCAAAGCACTTCATCAGGATGGGGGTGAGTGCTACTGGGCGATAGTCATTGAGGCATGCGGGCGTTGCCTTCTTTGGGACAGGGATGATGGTGGTGGCTTTGAAACAGGTGGGGACGATGGCCTGGCTCAGTGAGATGTTAAAGATGTCCGTGAAGACCGCTGCGAGTTCCCCTGCACAGTCCTTCAGCACACGACCAGGTATGTTGTCAGGACCAGAGGCCTTCCGGGTGTTAATCTTGAATGATCGCCTTACACTGTCTGAGGACAGCGCCAGCACCTGGCCATCAGGAGAGGGGGAGGGGGGAGTTTATGTGCAGGTGTGCTGTTATTTGCTTCAAACCGAGCAAAGAACTCATTCAGTTCATTCAGCGTAGAGGTTGAGCTGTCACAGGTCTGTGGGGATGGTTTGTAGTTTGTGATGGTCTGTATTCCCTGCCACAGACTGCGTGTATCCTTTCTGTCCTTGAAACGGTGAGCTATTTTCCTGGAATGTTGCTTCTTGGCCTTTCTGATGCCCCAGGTCAGGTTCTTTCTGGCTGCCCTCAGGCCCACCTGATCTCCCGCTTTGAAGGCAGCATTCCTGGCTTTCAGGAGTCTGTAAACCTCTGCTGTCAACCATGGCTTCTGATTAGCCCGAACAGTGATGGTTTTAAGGTTGGTTACATCATCAATGCACTTGGTGATGTATGAACATACAGTGTCTGAGTACTCCTGGAGACATGTGTTGTTGTTTGTGGTAGCAGCTTCTTTGAACATACCCCAATCTGTGGTGTCAAAACAGTCCTGGAGTGCCTCTGAAGACCCCTCTGGCCACACTCGTATCTGCTTGCGGACTGGTTTTGTGACTTTCACCAGCGGCCTGTATGCTGGCTTTAGCATAACACAGATATGGTCAGAAGCACCAATGTGGGGGAGGGGGAGGGCTCTGTAGGCATTTTTCATGGTGGTGTAAACTTGGTCCAGTGTGTTGTTTCCTCTTGTTGCAAAGTTTATGTTTCTGTATGTTTTTGGAAATACACTCTTTAAATCTGCATGGTTGAAATCACCAGCCGTGATGAGAAAAGCATCAGGATGGGCTGTTTGTTGCTCACTGATGTGCAGATATAGTTCATTCAAAGCCTCACTTCTAACTTTGCTGTTGGAGCTTGGAGGAATATATACAGCAACAATCAAAACAGCTGTAAACTCCCTCGGTAAATAGAACGGTCTGCATTTAATAGTCATGAACTCCACTAAAGGTGAGCAATGTTTGTAGACCACCGCAGCATCCAGACACCATGCGTTGTTGATGTAAACACAGAGCCCCCCTCCCCGTCTCTTACCTCCCTCGAGGGTTCGGTCCGCTCTGTAGCATGTTAGCTGCTCCAGCTGAACAGCATGGTCCGGAACGTTGTTGTTAAGCCACGTTTCCGTGAATACAAACACACAACAGTCTCTCACAGTCTTTTGTGTCGTTCGTAGCAGGCGAATATAATCCAATTTGTTGTCCAAGGAGCGTACGTTAGCCAAAACCATGGATGGAATAGCCGGCTTGTGTGGGCTAGCTGCTAGCCTAGCTCTGATACCTCAGTGCTTACCCCGCTTCTGTTTTCTGTCACGCCGCTTGTGGCGTTTCCACGGCGGGCGCGATGAAGGGAGGCTCGGGGCTGGCTTCCGCTTTCTGTCCAGCCGCTTGTGGCGCTTCCACGGCGGGCGCGATGAAAGGAGGCTCGGGGCTGGCTTCCAGAGCAAGTCGCAGTCACGAAGCTCATGTAGCTTCTCCTCGAGCTCACGTAGTTTCTCCTGGAGGTCACTGTTTATTCCCAAATGAGCAGTTTTTCCGACATCAAGCAGGATCTCACGGCCATACTTGCGTTCTTGAACACGTAAACATGACGAAGACGTGATGGCACATTGCGGCATGCAGGACAAAAAAGACGAAAACACTGTGTTGTCGGGAGAGAGAGAAGCCGCAGCGCTTGCGCGCGCCGCCATCTTGGTATGAGGGTATTAATAATCTGGAGTACACTTGGTCCTATTGTATAAAATACCTCCTTAAACAAGCGAGGTGGGATGGAGTCTGCGGGGGAACCAGAGGGCCTCATATGACCAACTATGTCCTCTAGGGAAGAGAAGGACACAGGCTCAAACTGATCAAAAACAGATGAGCAATGTAGAGGAATGGAGGGGTCATATGAAGGCTGAGAAATAAGAGCTCTGGTTGATACAATTTTATCAGTGAAGTAGTGAAGGAAACTTTCACAGACTTCATTTGAGGCGTCAAAACCAACAGACTTAGGAGCGTTGAGAACAATGTCTATAGTTTTGAACAGAACTCTGGGGCTGTTACAGTTAGATGAAATAATGCCTGAGAGATATTTAATCTCAAATGTCTTCTACAGGCCATCAGTTTGTAAATAAACCCCCTATAATTACACTCTTGCCGCAGAAAAAATATCCACCGAGTGGTTTAGGAGCTATAAGTTACGAAATATACAGAGCTAAATCGAAGCTAGCTTCACACGGTTGCGTCTTAAAAAATGAATAAAAAATCGAATTTAATCTCAAATGTCTTCTACGGGCCATCAGTTTGTAAATAAAACCCATATAATTACACTCTGGCAGCAGAAAAAATATCCATTGAGTGGTTTAGGAGCGAAAAAAAATTTGTTTAGGGAGCTAAAGATTAGGCTAATGTAGTTAACCCTCCTGTTATGTTCGTTTCTGAGGTACAGCAATAAAGTTTGTAGGTCAATTTGACCCGGGGAGTGTTTAATCATGTAATAGTGTCAGAAACCCAAAAAATCCTCCAAAACATTTTTTGTATCTGATTATTAACTCGAATACTAACCATGTCAGTCAATATTTGTGCAATGATGTTTTTATGTCTCACAAATAAAGGATAAATGACGACAACTAACTCATTTGGACATAAAAAATGTGATTTACATTTTTTATGTTTGCTGAAAAAAACCTACACACAAAAAAATCAATAATTATCCTTGAGACTTCCGGTGAGCGCGGCGAACAAGATGGCAGCTGGTTAGACCTCTCCGCTCCCTGATGTGAGACTTTGTTGGATACCCCAGGTGGGGAGCTTCTAATTTATGCCATTCACCTCCCGCAGCGTTGCGCAAATATTTTTGTCCTTTTTAGAAGTGGTTTAAGCCATTTAATTCCGCGATGCCCACCTCGAGATCGAAAGGTGCAGCAGGCCGCTCATCCACCTGCGGCAGCCCAAAACGTGGCGATGGGCACGATGACGCGACCCCCAGCTTGGCGACTTTATTCACTTTGCTTCAAAGTGTGGCTGCTGATGTGACAACAATTAAGCAGACGACGTCTGAGCTGAGCACAGCGGTGACTGTAATGCAGGAGAGGCTGACGGAGGTTGAGACACGTGTCTCGCAACTGGAGGACACCGCGGAGCGGCTGCGCGTGGCGGATGCTGAGAGGAGCAAGCTGCTGGAAGTTCTGCGAGACCGTGTGCAGGCCCTCGAAAATCACAGTAAGAGGAATAATGTGAGAATTATTGGGCTAAAAGAGACTGTTGGCAACGCTGGGACACTTTTGAGCTGTGTTAAGAGCATGCTGGTGGAGGGGCTGGGCCTGCGGGGTGATGCGGAGTTTGAGATAGAGCGGGCCCACCGGGCCCTGGCGCCGCAGCCCGACCCGAATCGACCACCGAGACCGGTGCTCGTTCGTTTCCTGAGGCAGTCGGCGAGGGATAAAGTAATCGCTGCAGCTAAAGAGAAGCGCGGGTTCGAGTGGAATGGATGCCGACTGTCTGTGTTTCCTGATATGACTAAGGAGCTGGCGGAGAAAAGGAAGGCCTTCACAGCCGTGAAGAGGAAGCTACAGGAGCGCAGCGTTAAATACACCCTGGCCTTCCCGGCGACACTGCGCGTGAGATGGAAGGGCAAAAATATAAGTTTCAACTCGGCAAAAGCAGCAGAGGAGTTCTTCGGCGGGGAGGAGGAGGAGAGCGAGCAAGAGGAGAACTCTGGTGCGACGGCCTGATGTTTTTATGAGGAGCTTCCCACAAGATGCTGAAAATGACTGAGGGGAGAGAGACGCTAACACCTGCCACCAGAACGGAGTAAAGAGGAGGAGAGCAGAGCTCCACGGACCAGATAAGGTTTTGGTTTAAGTTTATTTCCCCCTGAGCTGCATTAGGCAGCTCCAATAGGGTTGATTCTAAGTTTTAGGTTGGCTTTTTCTTTTCACTGGTTTTTGTTTACATACTGGATGTTCTTTTTTCCAGGTAAACTGTTTTATTTTATTATTTTTTTTTGTTGGCTGGTTGCACCCTCAGGTCAGGTCCTCACCCCAGGGAACAGGGATTTAAAGAGGTTCAAAATGTATGTACACAAGTGTAAAAAAAATAATAATGTGTAATCTGTAATGACTGGGAAATATGTAAAATTTATATCCTGGAATATTAATGGGTGTGGGAATCCAACTAAAAGGCACAAAATATTGACTTATTTAAAGACAAATCAAGCAGATATAATATTTCTTCAAGAAACTCACCTGAATGAAGGGGAAGAGGTGAAGTTTAAAATGGGTTGGGTTGGTCACATTTTTCATAGCTCTCTTTCTAGTGCTCGAAACGGGGTAATTATTTTAGTTAGGAAAAATATCAATTTCTCACTTATAAAACAAGTAAAAGACTCGGAGGGTCGAATGATATGTGTCCAAGCAATGATAGAGGGAGAAAATGTGACACTTTGTAACATTTATGCACCAAACATGGAGGACCCTCACTTTTTTCATAAAATAAATAAGGTATTGGGGGAAATGCCAGGGCAAATAATTCTGGGCGGGGATTTCAACGAAGTAATCGATCCTTTTATCGACAAGAGTGCATTCAAGGGACCGTTCAGCTCTAAAGGAAGAGATGCAGTTCATATGTTAAATGAAGATATGGGCCTAGCCGACGCATGGAGGCTAATGAATCCTGCAAAAAGGGAATACACTTTCTACTCCCACTGTCATAAATCTTATTCGAGGATTGATCTATTTTTAATTTCCAAACTCATGATGCATAATGTATTAAGTTGTAATATAAAAACCATTGCATTAACTGACCATGCAGCTGTTGAACTCGGTTTAAAATTAGGGATGGGAAATATGAGGGGCTCAAGATGGAGAATGAACGTCTCCCTCTTACAAGATAAATCTTTTAAAGAGTTGCTGGGGGAGGATCTTAAACACTTTTTTGAAATAAACATTGGCAGCACAGAGCATATTCAAACGGTCTGGGAAGCCTCGAAGGCTTTTGTGAGGGGCAAAATTATAGCATACGCTTCAAAAAAGAAAAAAGAACCAACAAAAAATTCAAGAATTGGAAAAAGAGATCAAATTTAAGGAAAACAATTTAGCAAAGCAATACGATGACTTATTGTATCGAGACATTTGTGGACTTAAATTTCAGCTAAACGAAATTTACAACAAGAAAGTGGAATATTCCTTGTTTAGGCTTAAGACTACATTTTATGAGGGAGGGGAGAAAACTGGGAAATTATTGGCAAGACAAGTTAAAAAGGAGGATTTTTCTAATACTATCCCTGCTATAAAACAAGGTAATAAATTAGTAACCTCACCGAAAGACATAAATGATGCGTTTAAACAGTATTATGGAACATTATATACGTCTACGATGTCTACTAAGATGGATCAGAAGGGGAGAGATCTTTTCTTCTCTAAACTGGATCTTCCTAGATTACTTGAGGAACATGTGGAGGGGCTGGAAGCATCAGTAGCAGAGGCAGAAATTAGAACAGCAATTTTGATGATGAAAGCAGGGAAATCACCCGGCTATGATGGCATCCCTGCAGAATATTATAGAACATATATTGACATTCTGGCCCCAGTGTTACAAAAAGTATATCAGGAAACCTTTGAGAGAGGACAGCTTCC
The DNA here is from genome assembly GCA_038048925.1 of Garcialebias charrua. Classification (NCBI taxonomy): domain Eukaryota; kingdom Metazoa; phylum Chordata; class Actinopteri; order Cyprinodontiformes; family Rivulidae; genus Garcialebias; species Garcialebias charrua. Next base: position 20,058 of record JBBPBX010023746.1, on the reverse strand, counting down.
CCCTACTTTCAACGAAGCATTAATTTCTCTAATCCCAAAAAAAGATAAAGACAGTTCAGACCCATCAAATTATAGGCCCATCAGTCTGCTTAATGTAGATTGCAAAATACTAACCAAAGTGTTGGCTTTACGCTTGCAACGAGTCCTTCCCAGCATTATACATCAAAATCAGACAGGTTTCATGAAAAACCGTTCCTCCTCTGATAATATGAGAAAGTTGATGCATTTGATGTGGCTAAGCCAGTCAAAAGATGAACCAATAGCTGCCATCTCCTTAGATGCTGAGAAAGCATTTGATAAGGTGGAATGGGACTTTCTTTTTTCGGCCTTGTCCAATTTTGGATTCGGACCCTGTTTTACCAACTGGGTTAGAATTTTGTATAAGGAACCAAGGGCTGCGGTAATAACGAATGGTATTATTTCACCTTTCTTTGAACTATCAAGGGGGACCCGACAGGGGTGTTCTCTCAGCCCTTTATTATTTAATATATTCATAGAAATTCTGGCAGTGAGTATTAGGACAAATAAGGACATTAAAGGGGTATACATGGGTCAACAAGAACACAAACTGCTTCTTTACGCAGATGATATTTTAGCACTTATCACTCACCCACTTACATCCTTAACACATCTGATGGACACCATACAGTCATTTTCAGAGGTGTCGGGATACACAGTAAACTGGACCAAGTCAGAGGCCATGCCATTATCAGCTTTATGTCACTCAAATATGGTGGAAAATTTTAAATTCAAGTGGACACCTAAAGGTATGAAATATTTGGGTATTAGACTTAGCAGAGATCTGGAAGAATTACCTTTACTAAATTTTAATCCGGTACTGTCAAAAATTAAAACAAATTTTGAAAAGTGGGAAAAAATTAATTTAACTTTGTGGGGTAAGATTAATGTTATTAAAATGATCACCACTCCTCAGTTTAATTACTTGTTGATGATGTTACCCGTTACAATCCCGCCAGACATTTTTAAAAGGTATGAAAACTTGATTAAGTCTTTCCTGTGGGGAGATAAAAGAGCAAGAATAAAACTAGATAAATTATATGCCCCTAGAGAAAAGGGTGGTCTAGGACTTCCAAACTCCAAACTATATTATTTATCATTTGAAATGACTAAATTAGTTAAACACTGGGAGGAAGCTGTAAACGGGCAGGAATGGATAAGCATTGAAACTGATGTTTGTTCACCGTTCCAACCAAGGTACAAACTGTCCCAAAAAACTGACACAACAAATCCGGTTCTTATTCACCCTAGTGAGGTTTGGTCAAAAGTCCATAGAATGTTAGAGCTTCCACACCAGGTACAGATGTATGTGTCTCTCTGGAATAATCCTGCTATATCTATTGGGAAACAACCTGTGTTTTGGGGGCAGTGGCATTCAAGTGGCATACACACCATTGGTGATTTGTATAAAGATGGACAATTTATGTCCTATGAGGAGTTGACACGTACATTTGAATTGGAAGGCAGAACAAATCTATGGAAATATTTACAGATGAGACACTGTGTGACCGCCAAAATCAAAGACAGTGTGGAAAATAAGATTTTAGATTTTATCAGGTTGCCACGTGATCGCCACACGACCTCCCGGTTTTATAAACTTCTGAGTGGAAGTTTGAGTGGTGAATCACTGAATATTAAACTTATTTGGGAAAGAGATTTGAAAATCGAGTACACAAAAGAAGAATGGCTGGAGGTCCTAGCAGGGAGCGGTAAATATGTGAAAGAAGCCCGAAGTAAATTCATACAGTATAAAGTGTTGCATAGATATTATCATACTCCTACCAGATTGCACAGAATGAAACTAATGATGGACAATTTGTGTTGGAAATGTAAAAAAGAGGTGGGAACATATTTACATTGTTTTTGGGAATGTCCTCTGATTGCACCTTTTTGGACTGAAGTTTTGAAGGTTCTGAGTGCATGGTTTGGCTCAGAAGTTCCCCGGACCCCAGAACTGTGTTTACTGGGAGACAGATCTCAAATGCCGGACATACCCAAAGGAACCCTTTCAGTTATTATGGTCGGTTTTGTGACAGCATCCAGGATCATCTTAAAACATTGGAAGACCATAAAGCGCCCTGAAATCAATGACTGGATTAAATCAATGACTGACGCAGCTTCCTATGAGGTCATGCTCAGTAGCTTGAAAGGGAACAGAGACAGAGATTGGGACAGTTTTTGGGACTCACTAAAAAGCGCTACAATGACCTAAAATTACACTGCCATATCACCTGTGGTCCACGGTTGTCTGGGAGGGGGGAATAGAGGGAGAGGGGTGCACCAGTCTTATGTTCTTTATTTTATTTTATTTTATTTTGTTTTTTCTTTTTAATATTCTTTGATGTTTTAATGTTTATTTTATGTACATGTCTTAAAAATTAATAAAAAACTTTAATTACAAAAAAAAATAATTATCCTTGAAATTGATTTTTGTAAAAAAATATATATATATTACATTTAAAAAAAAAAATTTCAAAGGGTGATCTTTATAATTGAACTTGAGACACATATACTGTTCTGGGTCAAATTGACCCGCTCATTAAAATCAAGACAAATGAGTCATGAAGATTTGTATTGAAAGTAAACTTTATTCAACCACTGATTTTTGAACCAGAAATGAACAAAACAACAAAATAAGATCTTAGGAACACTAACACAGTGCATGTATGTATGTGAATCTCCACAGCTCACAAGTAATATGTCATCATGTTGTGATGGTATACACACCATGCAATGAATACAATCAGAAATACCACAAAAATGAATATATGTAAATTAACTAGATGCTTTAGTTTTGTCATCTACACATCACATGAAGGACATGTCATCAGACTGTGGTTTGTGCAAATAAATTTTGCACATTTCACACAAGTCATGCTCGTTTTGACATCATCAGATGGCTTGCAAACCTGGCACCTCTTCCTCTTCTTTTTTCCTCCAGTAGAAACCTAGAAAGACGAATAAAATGGTTAATATATTTTTTGATGCTCCTAAGACACACATAGCATGCACTCGCACAAACACACACTTTGACTTACCTCACACACTGATGTACTGGGTGTAGTCCTCTCCTGGATCTCCTTTACTACAGCTGCAGTAGCTGGGGTCCTTGGCATATGCTGTCTTCGTTGTACATGTGGTACCACAAGTGCCTTGCCCAGCTCTTCTAAGAAAATGTACCTCTTGTACAACTTTGACACATTCCACTCTGGAAAAATTTCTGTCCAAATGACAAATGTGTTGTATGCTGATACATAAATGATGCTGTAAAAGATGATCAGTGGCCAGCGTGCAGTCATTCTCTTGGTGCTGTATGACCCTGTGACCTTGTCCAGATTGTCCACCCCGCCTTTGGTAGCATTGTAGTTCATGAGCACAACATTTTTCCCCTTTTTAGGGCAATAGGACACCAGGGGCCTCATGTACAAAGACTTGCGTGGATTTCTTACTGAAACGTGACGTACGGTCAAATCCAGAAAACGGCGTACGCACAAAAAAATCCAGATGTATCAAACCGTGCGTACGCCTGAATCCACGCACATTCCTTTTGTACATCACAATTAACGTGGAACTGAGCGCAGGTGAGACACCTGACACGCCTTCATTTACATATGTTAAACAGATGCAAATTACTTCCTGCATGTGTGAAGGACATGTTTGTTTGATCCCTGCGCGATCAGAAATGATTTCTAGATTCAGGAAAATAATGAATTTAATATAATATGAGTGAGGAAAAAAATCCTAAGTAAGAATAGTAATAAAATGTGTTTATCACGCAAAGAACGAGTGATTGTGTGTCGGTATTTGTGTGCGCGCGCACGCTGCTTTGGTGCGCAACTGGCTCATCCATCCATCCTAAGTGAAAATATTAACTTTGCGCACGAGTTTATTACCATAATTACTGTAAACACAGAGGAACTTAGATGTTTGATAGAACATAGATCTTTGTTTATTTAATAGCTGATATGAAGAAATGAGTCTCTGCGCCTCAGTGGAGAGTTTTCATGACATGACGTGATGTTGGAGTCTCCACAAACGTTGCGCGCGCCGCAGCCTTTGTGCGCAATCTGTTTGTCTGTGAAGCTTTTGCTCTCCTACTTACAGCATTTTCACAAGTTGTAAAGTGTAGGCTACTTCCACATGTCATTTTGGAGAAATCTACATAAACGCAGATTATGAAACACCTCCACTGCCGGCGAGGGTGCGCGCGCTCCAAAGCACGACCATAACTCAGCCTTTAGAATCATATAGATGAGACCATTCCTTTGGATATAATCCGGCTTTGTGTGGACTGGACAGTCCCGATCGGTCTGCCAGCTCCCTCTGGAAAGCTGCTGCGGAACAGTTTGATCGCTGCTTCTGTATGCACGCGTGGTGCACGGCTCCTGTGTTGTGCTCCAGTGCGCAGCAGTGCCAAACTGAAAAAGGATTATTCCTGAAAACGGCTGATAAGCCATATCATAGATCAGAAAATTATATCTGTTTATAAATAAATGTTCTGCGTGTTACACTATTTATTATATCCTCCAATAAGGCTGAATCCGTTCCTGTTAAATATTTTTTTGGCACAACTTTGTGCTTCCTTTATTTAACTATGTCCATGTGGATGTAATAATTGTTTATCATGTGTGTTTGGTGTGAAAAATGAACACTTTCACATCGTGAACAGTTTCTCGGAATCACCTATAAGTGTCGCCAAAGGAACCAAAACCACAGAAACGTGCGTACGCCAACCCTGGAGTTGGCGTGGAGCTGCGCACATTTCCACGTTCAGTTCAGTTTTGATACATACGGAGTTTTGCGTGGATAATGACGTACGCAAGGTTTTTGTGCGTACGCACCGTTGATACATGAGGCCCCAGGGCTGTATTGTCTGTAAAGGCAAACATGGACGACTGAGGGTGCCTGTTCTTTGTCACCAGTAGCTCAGCGGGGAGTTCAGCTCTGTTCTTTCGGACTGTCCCAACCATCGTGAGCTTTCTTTTTAGAAGTTCTTGACCCAAGTTTTAGCTTTTGAAAAAATGGTCACAGGTTATGTTACGCCCCCTGAGACCATTTGACATGTCAAGCACAACCCTCGTACCTTGATTTTTTTCTGGGGCTCCTCCAGCTTGCTTTCTAGTGTAAACCTGCATGTTAAAAAACGTAGCTGGTTTTTGCATCACATGCTGCCCAGATTTTTACGTCATATTTAGCTGGCTTGGAAGGCATATATTGCCTAAATGAGTAGCGACCTCTGAATGCCACAAGTCTTTCATCCACTGTGACATTAGGGCCTGGGTTATAGAACAGGAGAAGTTCCTCAACCCACTTGTCCCACACTGTTCTAATAGCTGCTAGTTTGTCTGTTTCCCATCTGACAGCTCTTGTCTCTCGATTGTGAAATCGGATTACTCTGGAGAAAATATGAGAAGTCTCCAGAGACATTGTGGCCCAAAATATTGCCCTGCCTGTCTCTGTATCCCATAGACTGGCTGTTGTATCATCCTTTGACTTGTAAACTCCGGTCAGAATGAGAACCCCCAAATATGCATGTAAATGCAGTTGGTCCAGTTCCTTCCACTTCTCTCCAAAAAATTGCCTTCCTTCTAGATTTGTCATTTGAAGAATGATTTTTTTTGGTATTACATTAGGCATGAGTAGCTCAAAGACAGGCCCTGGCACTGTCTTTATTATATTTTCTGCACACTGTTTTCTGAGGTGCGTAGTTGGAGATGAAGACCACTGAATTTTACCATTTTTTGACATGAATGTCTTGCTTGAAGTAACATGAATATCACTTTCATCAATTGGTTCATAATCAGAATCATCAGACTCAGAATTGACCTCAATACTGTCTTCAGCTTCAGACACAGCCTCTTCTATTTCACTGTCATGAGAATGAGAAGATCCAGCACTTCCAGGGCTGTAAACGTTTTTTTTCCTGCTGCTCATTTCCTGACCTCTGACAGTGACGATATCACATGTACCTTCAGTGTGTGATGTGTTTAGGACTCCCTTGCGGAGAGTATTTATGCCCTCCCATCCCTCCCCTTCTGCTGAGTGTCCACTCAGTTTGGGTGGAGTTTTCCCACGGGAACAGAAAAGGTTCCCGTCAAAAATTGTATAAACACCTGCTTTCTCACAGTTTCCTTGTGAAGTAAAGGGAATAGTGAGAAAGTGAGTTTGTGTGCATGCACATGTGCATGTGTGTGTGGTGTGTGTGCGTATGTGTGTGCGTGTGTGTGTGTGTGCATGCGTGCGTGCGTGCGTGTGTGTATGTGTGTGTGTGTGTAGTGAAATATGTCTCATAGTTTCAAGGAAACAAATAGAATTGGATTTTTTTTTTACCCTTTTTCCCCTTCAACTTGACTGCCAGGTCAAATTGACCCGAACAGTATCGATGTAACAAGTAGAAGTAGGGGGTGGTACAAATGTGTAAAGTGAACCATTTTCAATTTATATGATGAGTGGAACTACTAAGACAAATAGAAAAAGTTTCATGCAGAAAAAATATTTTTAACTATTTAAAAAAAAAAAGTTAAACTTTAAAACGGGTCAATTTGACCCGCAACATAACAGGAGGGTTAAATCCATCAGTGGTGAAATTAATGCTGTATCTCTATATATAAATATAAACCATTTTTAGCTTTAGGTAGTATATATCTAGAAGGTATTTGGCTAGATATTTGATGTAATAGTCAGAGATGACATACTTATGTCAAAACAACTTTACAATCCGTCGCCTCCTCCTGATGCGATCCCATATCTTTCTTAGCTAAAGCATGAACGTTCCCCTCCCGTGATGTCACTTCCGGTTTACCGCTGAGGGCGCTATTTTTAGACAGAGTAGCGAGGGAAGACAAAAAAGGTAGTAGTAGCACATTTTATTTTGAGATATGATCCGTATTTTTGATGAAAATTGGAGTTTTAGACATGTTAGGTTGAAAAGGCAACTACATGTGTTTAAAGAGAAAGACACACTTTAACCGTTCCTTAATCAATCTCTGGGTGGTAAGAAAGAGCTTCCAAGTGACTGGGCTACTACAGCAACAGTAATTAGAGAGACAGGTAGGAAGGTACTTGGTGTGTCATCTGGACAGAGAATGGATGATAAGGAAACCTGGTGGTGGAATAGTGAAGTGCAGGACGCCATTCAAAGAAAGAGATTAGCCAAGAAGAAATATGACAGTGAGAGGACTGAAGAGAGGAGACAGGAATATAAGGAGATGGGACATAGAGCAAAGAGGGAAGTAGCTAAGGCAAAGCAGAGGGCGTACAATGAGTTGTATGGGAGACTGGACACTAAAGAGGGCGAGAAGGACTTGTACCGATTGGCAAGACAGAGGGATCAGGCTGGAAAGGATGTGCAGCAGGTTAGGCTTATTAAAGATGGGAATGGGAATGTTCTAACAAGTGAGGAGAGTGTGATGGGAAGATGGAAGGATTACTTTGAGGAGCTAATGAATGAAGAGAATGAAAGAGAAAGAAGAGTGGAGGTCATAGAAACTGTGGACCAGGAAGTGGGAAAGATTAGTGAGGGTGAAGTCCGGAAAGCTTTGAAAAGAATGAAGAAGGGGAAGGCAGTAGGACCTGATGACATACCAGTGGAGGTTTGGAAATGTCTTGGAGAGATGGCAGTGAGGTTTTTGACTCAAATATTTAATGGAATATTTGAGGGTGAGAAAATGCCTGAAGAATGGAGAAGAAGTGTGCTGGTTCCCATTTTTAAGAACAAGGGTGATGTACAGAGTCTTGAGCCGGAAAAGGGTAGCATGCCCTCTCCGGGTCGGGGAGGAGGTCCTGCCCCAAGTGGAGGAGTTTAAGTATCTCGGGATCTTGTTCACGAATGAGGGAAAACTGGAGCGTGAGATCGATAGGCGGATAGGTGCAGCGTCCGCAGTGAAGCGGGCGCTGTACCGGTCTGTCGTGGTGAAGAGAGAGCTGAGTCAAAAGGCAAAGCTCTCAATTTACCGATCGATCTACGTTCCCACCCTCATCTATGGTCATGAGCTTTGGGTTATGACCGAAAGAACAAGATCTCGGATACAAGCGGCTGAAATGAGTTTTCTCCGCAGGGTGGCTGGACTCTCCCTTAGAGATAGGGTGAGAAGCTCAGTCATCCGGGAGGGACTCGGAGTAGAGCCGCTGCTTCTCCACATCGAGAGGAGCCAGTTGAGGTGGCTCGGGCATCTGGTTAGGATGCCTCCTGGACGCCTCCCTGGTGAGGTGTTCCGGGCACGTCCCACCGGGAGGAGACCCAGAGGAAGACCCAGGACGCGCTGGAGGGACTATGTTTCTCGGCTGGCCTGGGAACGCCTTGGGATTCCCCCGGAGGAACTGCTCCAAGTGGCTGGGGAGAGGGAAGTCTGGGCCTCCCTACTTAGGCTGCTACCCCCGCGACCCGACCCCGGATAAGCGGAAGAAGATGGATGGATGGATGGATGGATGGGTGATGTACAGAGTTGTAGCAACTACAGGGGAATTAAGTTGATGAGCCACACTGATGAAGATCTGGGAGAGAGTTGTGGAAGGAAGGCTTAGACAAGAGGTGACTATCTGTGAGCAGCAGTATGGTTTCATGCCAAGAAAGAGCACCACAGATGCATCTTTGCTTTGAGGATGTTGATAGAGAAGTACAGAGAGGGTCAGAAAGAACTCCATTGTGTGTTTGTGGATTTAGAAAAAGCATATGACAGGGTGCCAAGAGAGGAGGTGTGGTATTGCATGAGGAAATCTGGAGTGGCAGAAAAGTATGTTAGACTGGTACAGGACATGTATGAGGACAGCAGGACAGTGGTGAGATGTGCTGTAGGAGTGACAGATAGCTTCAAGGTGGAGGTGGGATTGCATCAAGGATCGGCTCTGAGCCCCTTCTTGTTTGCTCTGGTGATGGACCGACTAACAGATGAGGTCAGGCAGGAATCCCCATGGACTATGATGTTTGCAGATGACATTGTGATCTGTGGTGAGAACAGGGAACAAGTGGAAGAGAACTTGGAGAGGTGGAGGTATTCACTTGAAAGAAGAGGAATGAAAGTCAGCCGTAGTAAGACAGAGTACATGTGTGTGAATGAGAGGGAGGCGGTGGAACAGTGAGGCTACAAGGAGCAGAGGTCACAAAGGTGCAGGACTTCAAGTACTTGGGGTCCACTGTCCAGGAAAATGGGGAATGTGGTAAAGAGGTGAAAAAGAGAGTCCAGGCAGGATGGAGTGGATGGAGAAAAGTTTCAGGAGTGATTTGTGACAAAAAGGTGTCAGCAAAGGTCAAAGGAAAAGTTTACAAGACAGTGGTGAGACCAGCTATGTTGTATGGTCTGGAGACAGTGTCATTGACAAAAAGACAGGAGAAAGAACTGGAAGTGGCAGAAATGAAGATGCTGAGGTTCTCCTTAGGAGTGACAAGGATGGATAAGATCAGGAATGAGATCATCAGAGGTACAGCACATGTTGAACAACTGGGAGATAAAGTTAGGGAGGCCAGACTGAGATGGTTTGGACATGTCCAGAGGAGGGACAGTGGGTATATTGGTAGAAGGATGTTAGAAATGCAGCTGCCAGGAAAAAGACAAAGAGGGAGACCAAAGAGGAGATATATGGATGCAGTTAGAGAGGACATGGAGGTAGTTGGAGTGAGGACAGAGGATGCAGAGGACAGAGTGAGGTGGAGGAGGATGACTCACTGTGGCGACCCCTGAAAAGGGAAAAGCCAAAAGAAGAAGAAGAAGAAGAAGAAAGAAGATTTTGAATAAAATTTTATTAGTTGGTTCACAATATCCCACTTTATTAATAAGCCTAATTGCTTTTTTGTAACTTTATTAATACGTCAGTAGTAGTTTTATTTGCATTTCCCCATATTTCTGAGCAACATAAGTAGGGCATAATCAAGGAAGAGTATATAATATGCAAGCCTTTTACATTTATTAAATATTTTATTTTAAACAATATTCCAATAGTTTTTGCAATTTTGTTTCTAATATATTCAAAAGGCTTCCAACTAAGTTTGCTATCCAGAATGATACCTAAAAATTTTGTCTCATAAACTGTCGATTTGAACTCATTTGACCTGAAACTGTAAGCCACAGGTTAGATTAATTATATTAAATGATAAATAAAATATACATCCCTAAATAAACTTTGTATTCTATTAAATTAGAAATGAAAACACATCATTAGATTATTTCAATGTGGAGCTCTGAGTGATTTTTGGGACGACGCTGGAAGTTTGAGTTTAGTTTTATTTGACAATCTGTTTCAAATCTTACAGCAGCTGGTAGAACTATAATGAGATATTAATGCTGTTTCAGTCACATTTGAATATTTGGGATGTCATTAAGAAAAGATTCAGTGAACACATGGAGCTTCTTCCTGACAGTTTCACATCAGACTGACTTCAGTCTCTGTTACCATGGTGATGTCATCAGACTGACTTCAGTCTCTGTTACCATGGTGATGTCATCAGACTGACTTCAGTCTCTGTTACCATGGTGATGTCATCAGGCTCGTTTGTCTCTGTTACCATGGTGATGTCATCAGGCTCGTTTGTCTCTGTTACCATGGTGATGTCATCAGGCTCGTTTGTGACTCTGAGAAGTTTCAGCTCAACACAGCTGTTCCCTTCACTTTGTAGTCCAGCTCTCTGGTGATCCACTGAGCGAGCATCAGAACCTCATGAAGATGATGTGAAAAGTGAACTTGCAGTTCATCACTTCTGCTTCCTTCACTAACAGAAGCAGACATATCTTGTCACCTTCCATGGTTTCAAAAGTCAGCTTGATGTCATGTGAAGTGTGTGAGCTCCAAGAATGAAGTGTAATCTAAATGTAGAGCAGGGCAGCTGTTTAGTTTGTTTACCAGCTGTTTTTCTGCTTTCTTCAACATGTTGCATCATTTGACAGCTTCATGTGTGCACATCACACTGAAATGATCATTTCTATTCTTCAAGTGTTTTACACATCATTTGTAGACAAGTTTGATTGAGTCATTTCATAAGAAGCTGTGGGCAGCAGTGGTTAGTGCATGTTTGCCTCCCAGCTTTTCTGTGTGGACTTTACATGATCTCTCTTTGCACACATGGCTTTTTATTTGTGCACAAATTCAGCTCACAAACATTTTGTGCTTGTAAATCACTTTAGTAACCTTGTAAAATAAATGAAACTGGTTGTGATGGGAGTTCTGGTTCTGTCTCTGTCAGTCAGAGTTTTAGAGGAGGGTCTTGGTTTTTCCACTGGAGATTTGATCCTGGATGTTTGTAACTGTCAGTCTGAGACAGCTGAGAGTTTCTGTTACCATGGAGACGGTGATGATCTCCAGCTGCAGCTGATGTTCATCATTTCATCTAAAATCCATGTGATGGATCATGTGAACATGAGAAGAATAAAAAGCAGAGCTGAAGGTTCAGTTTGGTTCTGGTTCCTGCTGGATTCTGTCATCACGACACAATCAGCATCCTTTAAAACTCACATGATTTGACTTTTATTCTCTTTGTTCAACAAGAGTTTGAAACAAGTTACAGACAGAAAGCAGCAACTTAGTCTCAGAGAAATGAAATAAAAATCAACTCAAAGTCGTTCAACAGAAAACAATTATCTTTAACATCATCCAGCCTCGACTGGACTCTGAGAGAAACTTACTGGTTGTTGGAGGAAACTCTTTGTTTGAAATCAAGAGGAAGAAACTTTGACCAGTTGCTCTTAAAGGACACAGCTGGATCCAGGTTCAAATTCAGCTTTGGGTGTCCGATTGATTCTGATATTAAAATATTTGAATTAGGCTCACATGTATCAAATGAAATAAACCTTTATCAATCACTGATATGGACTTACTGTAATTTAGCAACTTGTTTCTTGAAAAGAGGGCGATTCTGTAACAAACAGTTCAAGTTCAGTTTAATTATTTCTATTGTTTAGTTTTACAAAATCCAACTGTTAATTATAAAACTTTAGCTTTCATAGTTTAAGCAATTTTATAATGGTCATTCCCAGATGGGATATTTGTTACATAAAAACCCTTAAAATACAATTAACATTTAGTAACAAAAGAAAAAACAAACTATAATAAAAATAACAACCTAAGAATACTTTAACCTAAAAACCTAACTAAGAATAATTTTTGACACCAAAGATGAAACATTTGTTTAAAGAGTGAGTGCTGAGCTCTGACATGGAGAAGAGTGGTGGCCAGTTGGAGATGTGACCTCTGACCTTTGCTCTGGCTCTCATGTTCCCCACACAGAGTGGTTTTAGAGGGAGGGACTCCCTCCTCTCTGTCCTCACACTGATCCATGCTGCTGGATTCACATCAGCTCACACACACTTTCTAGCTTCACCTGCAGAGGAAACACACATCATTCATGTGAACATCAACTCTGATCCTCCTTTCCATGATGTGTGCTGTAAAAAGATCAGCTGCTCCTCCTCTGGTTGGCTCTTTGTTTCTTCTCAGCTTCAGCTGAATGCAGTCAGACAGCAGAGTGAGGCAGAGGAAGCTGCATCAGCTGCTGCACTTCTACTATCAGTCCACTAGATGGAGTCATGGAGCTGCAGGCCAGCACACACACATTTCATTCACTGACACACACTGAGTGAGTGAGTGGAAGCTTCAGTGTGTTCACATTCACTCAGTTGAACATTGAAGCTTCATTTGAGCTGATAGAAGCTGCAGCAGAGGATCATCAGTGTTCAGAGCATCACACTCATTCCTCCTGTTCTGTTTCACACTTTACAACAGCAACTACAAACACAGACACGTGTTACATCTCAGCTGCTGGGAGGACGCCATGAAAGCACAGAAAACATTCAAATCATTCTTCTTCACTCAAAGTCTCACTGAAGGCACACTTCACAGCATTTCAAAATAAAAGTCCCTGATTTTTCCCTGAGTGAATCCTGAAATTCCAGGAGATCTTTCAGTCACAAGACGCTCAGAGCTGAGCTGCTTAGGTGGAGGCAAAGATTTATTGTAGCAGTGAGAGATCTGCTGCTTCAACGCTCTGAGTCATGAAAGGAGGAACAAACTGGTAAACTGGAGGAGCAGAACATGGACTCACTGGTACCAGAATACTAGCATTAATACATGTGCACGTCACAATCTGTGAAAAATCATCTTTTAATCATCAGATCAGTTCAAATTCTCTGTTTTCAATGTCTGGAAAATGTGAAAGTGGTTTTCCAGGTTTTCAAGGCTCCAGTTTCCCTCTATTGATGATGAAGTCAAGAGACTTTTATTTTAAAAACACTAAAATTAGTAAACATTTATGATTCTTTCACCATGAAATTTAATAAAAATCACAAACAGACAAATTAAAGATGAAAAACGTTCTTAATACGACACATTTGAAGATTTTTCATCAAGTTTCTGTTAAAGCTAAAAAGTATAAAAATAAAAATGTCCTTAAATGATTCAAAAGGAGTTCATCTGCATCAAGCTCTGAAGTCCAAAAGGACAAAATGATTTTATAGATAAATTGCAGTTTTTGGTGTCACATGATGCGTGTGCGGGCCGGACTTTGAGCAGTCCTGCTCTAACTCCACAGAGAGTCTCACAGATAGAACACATTGACATTTATAAGTAATGTTTCACAAGTGAAGAACTCTAAACTTGTTCTCAGTGGAACAAGTTCATCCATGACATCATCAGATGTTCACTCTTCTTCAGTTTGGACTCAGCTGCTTCCTGTTCTGTTGGGAGATGGTACCAAGCTGTTTTCCTGCAGGGATCAATAAAGTTTGTGTCAGAGAGATAAATTCGAGAAATTCTCTGTGAGCTTCAACACAGTTCACACTTGAAACAACAGCATCATTTCCCACCACAATAAAAGCACTGGAGTGTTTTTAATGTTGGACTTTTATTTTGGAGCTTTAGTGGAGGTGGTTCTTGTTGGAGCTGAAGACAGGTGGAGCAGGGATATAGAGACTGTTAGGAACAGGCCACACTCTCAGTTCTTCACTGAGTCCCTCCCACCTGAAGAACGAGGCTCTGCAACTTTGTTGGAACACCTGAGCTGCAGGTGAACATCTGGACTGATGTGTCAGACGTCACATGATGGAGGAGAGAAACTTGTTGACGTGGATCTGTTCCTGTCAGCGTCCAGCTGAACGCTGGGGTCACATTTCTGTCCTGCAGCCAGTCTCAGCACTCGTTAAGCCCCGCCCCCTGTCTCAGGTAGGCTCCTGACTCCGCCTCCTGTTTCCAGATGTTGAATGAGTGTCCAGAATGTTTGCAGGTGAGAAGATGAGGATGTTGCTGCTGCTTTGTGCTGCAGAAGAACTCCTGTGTGTGTTTGTTGTTCAGTGTGGACTCAGTGATAGTTTCTTGTCAGGATGTTGGAGACCAAAGTGGATCACTGCTCCTGAAACTCTGACATCAAAGGATTTATAGCATCTCATGCAGACACTGTTCTAGAAACTTCACATCACTCTCACTGTAACTCTACATGCTGACACACACTGCATTCTGGGGCTTTTTGCATCTGCAGCACAAAAATACAGAAAACTGTACAGTTTACATTGTAGTGAAAGTTGCTCCGGTCTCTTTGGAGGCGTGTCCTGTGTTCACTTGTATCAGGTTAAATGGGTTTCAGTTTCCTGCTCTGGTTTGAAACTGGAAATACTCCAAGTCATGAATGAAGCTGGTGTTTAAATGGAGCCTGTGCAGGAACAACAACTTCTTAGAGTTTGTCTTTTTGTGTCCACAGAGACAAAAGACACTCAGAGACTCTGAGAGGAGACCAAGAACGTTGAGTCAGCACTTTCTCTGATCCACATGTTTGATTTTCTTCTTCTGTCCACACTAAATGGAGTCTGAACTCACTGAACACGTTCACTTTCATCTCTCCTCAGAGTTTTACATCAAACCAGGTGAGTTCACCTGCAAGTGAAGGACTTTCTGTCTGAGGAGGTTCAGGTTGGGGGGACCAACCACCAGGCTGAGGACCAGAACCGGGCTTTGGATCATTTGCTGCATCAAAATAGACAAAGTTTGATTTTGATTTATTTTCCTGGTTCTGTTAGTCTGCATGGTATTTTATTTTGAAAATCAGTCCCAGCCTTGTCTCAGTGTCTGTTCTTTTCTTGCAGCTCTCAAACTAACTTCATGAAAACTGAGTCCAAACCAAACGTTGCTGGAGAACTGGTTTCAAAAAGGAGAAAGGCCTAAAGATGAGTCAGCAGAAGCTCCACAGCTGCCACCAAGAAGAAACAAACCAGAGTCCTCCCATGATGCTTCATGGCATCAGGTGAGGCGCACGTGCTGAGCGCGCTCTGTGTCACATGTAGCAGCTGCTGTCCAGTGAAGCCTGAAACCTTCAAAAGTGCTTCAGCACATGGACACTGACCCCTTCATTCTAACACAAGCCTTTGGAGTTTTTAGAAAGAAACAACACGTGAACATGAAGGTCAGAGACAATTCTTGAAGGTCACCACTTCATTCAATGTGTCTGCGCTGAGAGCAGCGTGTTTAGAGGCTAACTGCATCGAGAACTTCTTGGATCAGATTAAAGAACACATCAGATTAACACTAGAAGTCCCAGGATTTTCAACCTCCCCCCAGAAGTCCTGAAAGAGGGTCAAAAGACCCTTAGTCCAAACCAACCATTAGTGGGCCATTAACTGCCTTTTGTTATAAATATGCATGCACACAACTCAGACACCCCCACCACACCAAACTGCACAGACTGCATTCCAATGTTTCCACCAGGTAAGTAAGACTCTGCTTGCACTTCCCCCCTTAGTCAGAAGAGAGGCCCTGACCTGAATTCACACATAACAGACCCTGAAGTTATCTCACAGTTGAACATTTTGGGACATCCACTGAACGGAAAGCTTTGTCTGCTCCAGAACAATTTTATGCATAAAATTGTCTTATTCTGCTGTGCTGACTATCCTGTAACTTTGATGTTCTGTCAAATAAATTATTTTGCTTACAAGTACTGTCTCTCTCCTTGTCCTTGGCACATGTATATACGGTGCGTGCCGGCACATGCAGGTGGCCCATTGCTGTGTTCTAAAACATGCTTGACCTATTGTTGTCCGTCACCTGACGGACCGACACAGGTCACATGACATGAAGTCAACTGACGGACCGACATAGGTCACATGACATGAGGTCAACTGACGGACCGACACAGGTCACATGACCTGAGGTCAAGTGACGGACCAACACAGGTCACATGACCTGAGGTCAAGTGACGGACCAACACAGGTCACATGACCTGAGGTCAACTGATGGACTGACATAGGTCACATGACCTGAGGTCAACTGACGGACCGACACAGGTCACACGGCATGAGGTCAACTGACGTACCAACACAGGTCACATGACCTGAGGTCAACTGACACAACGACACAGGTCACATGACATGAAGTCAACTGACGGACCGACACTGGTCACACGACATGAGGTCAACTGACGGACCAACACGGGTCACATGACCTGAGGTCAACTGACGGACCGACATAGGTCACACGACATGAAGTCAACTGATGGACCGACACTGGTCACTCGACATGAGGTCAACTGACGGACCGACACAGGTCACACGGCATGAGGTCAACTGACGTACCAACACAGGTCACATGACCTGAGGTCAACTGACGGACCGACACAGGTCACATGACCTGAGGTCAACTGACTGACCGACACAGGTCACATGACCTGAGGTCAAGTGACGGACTGACACAGGTCACATGACCTGAGGTGAACTGACGGACCAACACAGGTCACATGACCTGAGGTCAAGTGACGGACCAACACAGGTCACATGACCTGAGGTCAAGTGACGGACCAGCACAGGTCACACAACATGAAGTCAAGTGACGGACCAACACAGGTCACATGACCTGAGGTCAACTGACAAAATGACACAGGTCACACGACATGAAGTCAACTGACGGACCGACACAGGTCACACGACCTGAGGTCAACTGATGGACTGACATAGGTCACATGACATTTTTTCTAATTACCGCCCAATTTCACACCTCCCTTTTCTGTCTAAAGTGCTGGAAAAAGCTGTTGCTGCTCAGCTGCAGGATCACTTACAACAACACTCTCTGTATGAGAAGTTCCAGTCTGGATTCAGGGCAGCTCACAGTACTGAGACTGCACTGCTGAGGGTTACTAATGATGTCCTCTTGGCTGCTGACACTGGCTCTCCCTCCATCCTTGTCCTCCTTGACCTCACTGCAGCCTTCGACACTGTGGACCATAGTATCCTCCTCCACCGTCTTCATGTGGAGGTCGGTCTCTGTGACACCGTCCTGGACTGGTTTAAATCTTTCCTCTCCAATAGGCTGGAATGTGTTAGTCTTGGCAACGCCACGTCCCAGACAGTCTCTGTCTCCTGTGGTGTCCCTCAGGGGTCGGTTCTGGGGCCCCTGTTGTTTTCCCTTTACATGCTGCCTTTAGGTCAAATTATTAATCAGTTCAACATTTCTTTTCACTGTTATGCCGACGATACACAGCTTTACATCAGGACTGGAGCATCCTCATCTTCCACCTTGTCATCTCCATCTTCACTCACTGCCCTCTCTGCCTGCCTGGAGGCAATTAGGGCATGGATGAATCAGAACTTTCTTCAATTAAACTGCTCCAAGACCGAGGCCATACTGATTGGCACCCCTCACCAGGTACAGACATCTACTATAACAACACTTTCCTTTTCTGGACAAGACATCCCCCTCTCCACCTCTGTTACTAATCTTGGAATAAAAATGGACTCCAATCTTACATTTGAAAATCACATTAAGCTTCTGTTTAAAACTTGCTTCTTCCATCTTCGAAACATCTCCAGACTTCGCCCATCCCTAACTTTTTCCGATGCTGAGAAGCTCGTCCATGCTTTTGTCTCCTCCAGGCTCGACTACTGCAACTCCCTGTTTATTGGAATCCCTGGCAAAAACCTTCAGAAACTTCAATATATTCAAAACAGTGCAGCAAGGATCTTGTTGCGAGTTCGTAAATTTGAACATATTACGCCCATTCTCCATAACCTTCATTGGCTTCCTGTCGCCTACAGAATTCAGTACAAAACTGCTCTCATTACACATCAATGCTTACATGGAGCTTCACCAGATTATCTGAAGGATATTCTTATTCCACACTCATCCACCCGGTCGCTGCGGTCACAGAACAGTAATCTCCTTCACATTCCGAGAACCAAATTAAGGACCATGGGAGACCGGGCTTTCAGTGTGGCTGCCCCCCGCCTGTGGAACTCTCTTCCTGACTGTCTGAGGGTCCCACAGTCTGTGGTTGACTTTAAGAGCGGCTTGAAGACCTTTCTTTTCAACCGAGCATACTCTGCCTCCTCATGATTCTACTTTTGATCTTAGTTGATACTGTTATTGATTTTACTTGTTTTATTACTTGTTTTATTGACATTTAATTTCTGTTGCACCTTGTAGCACTTTGAGATTTTCATTAATGAAAAGTGCGTTATAAATTGAATTCATTATTATTATTATTATTATGACAGGAGGTCAACTGACGGACCGACAAAGGTCACACGGCATGAGTTCAACTGACGTACCAACACAGGTCACATGACCTAAGGTCAACTGACAAAACGACACAGGTCACACAACATGAAGTCAACTGATGGACCAACACAGGTCACACGGCATGAGGTCAACTGACGTACCAACACAGGTCACATGACCTGAGGTCAACTGACACAACGACACAGGTCACATGACATGAAGTCAACTGACGGACCGACACAGGTCACATGACCTGAGGTCAACTGACGGACCGACACAGGTCACACGACATGAGGTCAACTGACGGACCGACATAGGTCACATGACCTGAGGTCAACTGACGGACCGACACAGGTCACATGACCTGAGGTCAAGTGACGAACCACAGGTCACATGACCTGAGGTCAACTGACTGACCGACACAGGTCACATGACCTGAGGTCAAGTGACGGACCGACACAGGTCACATGACCTGAGGTGAACTGACGGACCAACACAGGTCACATGACCTGAGGTCAAGTGACGGACCAACACAGGTCACATGACCTGAGGTCAAGTGACGGACCAACACAGGTCACACAACATGAAGTCAACTGACGGACCAACACAGGTCACATGACATGAGGTCAACTGAGGGACCGACACAGGTCACATGACCTGAGGTCAACTGACAAAACAACACAGGTCACACGACATGAAGTCAACTGACGGACCGACACAGGTCACATGACCTGAGGTCAACTGATGGACTGACATAGGTCACATGACCTGAGGTCAACTGACGGACCGACACAGGTCACACGACATGAGGTCAACTGACGTACCCACAGGTCACATGACCTGAGGTCAACTGACGGACCGACACAGGTCACATGACCTGAGGTCAAGTGACGAACCAACACAGGTCACATGACCTGAGGTCAACTGACAAAACGACAGGTCACACGACATGAAGTCAACTGACGGACCGACACAGGTCACATGACCAGAGGTCAACTGATGGACCGACATAGGTCACATGACCTGAGGTCAACTGACGGACCGACACAGGTCACAGGACCTGAGGTCAAGTGACGGACCAACACAGGTCTTATGACCTGAGGTCAACTGACAAAACGACACAGGTCACACGACATGAAGTCAACTGACGGACCGACACAGGTCACATGACCTGAGGTAAACTGACGGACCGACATAGGTCACATGACCTGAGGTCAAGTGACGGACCAACATATATAGCCCACTGAAAGGGACCGGGGGATTTAGAAGCCAAGTTCACTTGCGCAAAAAAGCGCAGCCTTAGTCAAATTAGTGTTAAGCGTGCCCCCTCCTGTGGTGCGCCAGTAATGGCCTTATTTACAAAACAAAAGCGCCTGTTAACAGCTCATTATAGGATGTTAGCTAAAATCCTTCAGGTCACTCGACCCGTCTCTGGGTTCCAAAGGTAGAAATGTTAAATGACCCTTCTCTGGGACTTCTAGTGTTAAACCACAACATGATAATACAAATGAAGGGTCCTCCAGTTGGCCACGCCTCTTCATGTGAGCACATTTCAGACGCTCTGATTGGCTCCAGTTGGCC
>JBBPBX010023745.1:5279-35045 GCA_038048925.1 Garcialebias charrua | reverse complement strand
AGTATAAATAAGGTCGATTTTCACTCTCTCACACACACACACCCCCAACACAGACACACACACAGACACACAGCTGTGGATTGACAGGATGGTTTGGGTTTCAAGTTTTGCATTTTTTTTAAACAAAATAATTGATTCTGTTAAACTGGATTCCCACCCTGACAAGCCAAGATAAATCTTGATAGACTTTTTAAAAACAGTTTATGGTGCAAAACATTAGTTTACTAGCTAAAAACACATGTAAAGGTGAACAAAGAACAACGAGGTTGCAGGTCTCCGACGCAGCTACATCATCAACACGACAACAATCACGTTCTTTAGAAAACACAAACCGCTTAGAAACACCCTCTAATTATTAGGCGACTTATTGTATAATAATCACTGTAAAGTACGAAATGTGTTACTGAGTTAATGATAAACAATGAACGCTGAACAGCTAAAACGAGTACTGTGCTAAACAACAACAATGCCGCCTCACAGCCGTTTAGCGTGCCGTTGTCGACGCACAGAGGCTGTTTAAACATATCATTGTCGTTACTGTAAAGAACTACAATGCCTGAATGCGTTAATGTGAAGTTACGGCTGAGTAAACCACAAAGAACAGCGAAAAAGAGTAAAAAGTAACTCTTTCACTCACTGTTGATGAGAGGAGCAGCCATCTTGAAACGATGACGTCACGCGATCTCGGGTGATCTCGGGTATGGTGTGACGAGACAGAGTCCACGAGTTGTAATTACGACCTGAGGGGGTGTTCCAGTTGATTGTTACTGCTCGGAAGCTCGTAATTACGACCTCCGAGGACAACTGGAATGCAGCAATAGATCCGTGAAGCTCTCTGGAGGACTGAAATGAGGATCATCCACCTGGGTCTCCTCACGGCAGGGCAGGAACGGGGACAGATATATTGCCACAATAGAGGCCTGCCACCGTTCCAGCTCCTCTGGTGAGTGAAGACAGGGCTGCTCCTCAGGCAAGTGGGGGCACAAATCCCTCTCCCCCAGCGAGTTCCCCCTTGCTCCTCCAGCGAGCAAGAGCTGGGCTGATCTTCCAGCGGATACGGGTACCTTCCTCCCAGCGAAACTATCCGCCACTCCTCCGGTGCTTGAGAACTGCCCCCCCCCCCCGCTCGCAAAGCTCTCCCCCTCTTACGCTGGGCTTAAGGAGGACCAGCATTTTGCCCTCTCTTTCCGACAATGGTTTGGGACAGCTAGGAAGTGAACAAGGAGGAGGTGGGCAACGGGGTGCAGCAGCGTGAGAAGATAAGGAGGGGAGAGACTGAGAGGCTGAGGATCCGGGTTTAATGGCCAGGCAGGTTCCCCAAAACAGATTATTTTTCCACTACTTCTACTCTCTGTCACATTGGGCGGTCTTGTCTGCCTCATGGCCCAAAACTCAAACAACTTGATCATCCTCCTGCTGGGTTCAGAGTTGGTCTCGGGATTCTATATTTTGCATATTAAATACTGATCTTAAATTTTTTTTGGGGGGGAGGAATCCAGTTTTTTCAAAGATTACAATCCACATTTGGTTTCTTATGGCCCACAGGCCACATCCAAGTCATTGGCAAATTAAATTTATTCTAAAGGAATAATGAAGTCCACAAACTTTCAATGAACACAACATCCATCCATCCATTTGCTTTGGCTTGTCCGAGGTTGGGTTGCAGTGGTAGTAGACTAAGTAGGGAGGCCTAGACTTCCCTTTCCCCAGACAGTCGGCCAGCTCCTCTGGCGGAATCCCAAGGCGTTCTCAAGCCAGCCATGAAACATAGTCCCTCCAGCATGTCCTGGGTCTTCCTCTGGGTCTCCTCCCAGTGGGACGTGCCCGGAACACCTCACCAGGGATGTGTCTAGGAGGCATCCTAACCAGATTCCCCAGCCACCTCAACTGGCTCCTCTCAATGTGAAGAAGCAGCGGCTCTACTCTGAGTCCCTCCCGGATGACTGAGCTTCTCACCCTCTCTCTAAGGGAGAGCCCAGACACCCTGCAGAGAAAACTCATTTTGGCCGCCCGTATCCGAGATCTTGTTCTTTCATTCACAACCCAAAGCTCATGACCATAGATGAGGGAAAACATAGATCGACCGGTAAATTGAGAGCTTCACCTTTCGACTCAGATCTCTCTTTACCACGACAGACCAGTGCAGCGCCCGTTTCACTGCCAATGCTGCACCTATCCGCCTATCGATTTCACATTCCATTTTACCCTCATTCAAACAAAACCCCAAGGTACTTTTCATTCAACCTTTATTTAGACAGATAAGTCACATTGAGCCTCGAATACTCATTTACAAGTGAGATCTGCTTAGACAGACAAAAAGTAATGAAATTAAAGGGAGGGGGGTGGGGGGTCCATCACTGCCATTAATTTATATTTTCTTTCACTTTGCCAAGAACTGCACAGCCATCAACACATTAGACTGTATTACCTACCTTTCTTATACAAATTATTAGTAATATGAGTGGTCAGTTGGTGTTGTCAAGCTGGAACGTCAAAGGTTTGAACCACCCCGTCAAGAGAAGGAAGGTGCTCTCTCATTTAAAACAGTTAAATACAGGCATTGCTTTCCTGCAGGAGACTCACATTAGAAGTGACGATAGCAAACGATTACTGCAAACATGGCACGGGCAGAGTTTCCATTCCTCATTTCGAGCAAAGGCTCGGGGCGTCTCGATCCTCATCAGTCAAGACATTTCATTTGAACCTTTTCAAGTTAACTCAGATAAATATGGTCGTTTTGTGATTGTTTCCGGTAAATTGTACAACACACCAGTAGTGCTAGTTAACGTTTATGCCCCAAATACGGATGATGTTGGTTTCTTTGAGAAATTATTCTCACTGCTCCCGGACCTAAACACATACTCATTGATACTCAGTGGTGACTTGAATTGCTGGTTGGACCCAGTTTTGGACAGATCCTCTACAAACCCTGCCACAGCCAGCAGGTCGTCCCACACTATTCGTGCCTTTCTATCTAAGTATGGCCTGTGCGATGTATGGCGTTTTTTACACCCAGCTGAGAGAGAATATTCTTTTTTTTCTCATGTTCATCATTCATACTCGAGGATCGATTACTTTTTCATGGACAACAAACTTCTTCCCTCTGTCCGTGGCTGTGACTACCACAGTATTGTCATCTCAGACCATGCACCTGTCACTCTGTCTTTGTCCCTCCCTGACATTCCTATAAGGAGTAGACAGTGGAGATTCAATTCAACGTTACTGTTAAACAATGATTTTGTTACATTTATAGAAAAAGAAATAACCTTCTTTCTATCCATAAACAGAACTCCTGGGATCCCAAAAAAAAAAGTAGAACTCAAAACTAAGTTTGATTTATTGTCTACATACTCAATAGAACAATCACTTTTGAAAAGTAAATCATCATTTTACATACATGGAGAAAAGTCAGGAAAACTACTGGCAAATCAGTTGAAGGGTGCCATGGCTAAACAAATCATCCCTAAGATCCAATTAGAGAACGGCACCACAACTCTAGATCATTTACAAATTAACAGAGCATTTAAGGACTTTTATTCCCATTTATATACTTCAGAATCCCAAACCAACAAGAATTTATCTTCTCAGTTTTTCGAAAAGACCAACATGCCAAAACTCACACCCAACCTGAAAGATGCACTGGAGATCCCAATATCCCTGACAGAAATTGTGTCAGCTGTATCGGTAATGCAGTCTGGCAAATGTCCGGGTCCTGACGGCTTCCCTGCTGAATTTTTTAAGAAATTTTCTTCATTACTTTCCCCACTCCTACACTCGGTTCTCTTAGAGTCATTTGACCAAGGATCCCTTCCGAAATCTTTTTTAGAGGCCTGCATTACCCTCATTGCAAAGAAAGGAAAAGACCCAACTCACTGTTCCTCTTATCGACCAATCTCCCTTTTAAATACAGACGCCAAAATTTTAGCAAAGTTATTGCTCAAAGGTTGGAAAAGATCCTTCCTTTAGAATAGAATAGAATAGAATAGAATATATCTTTATTGACCTTGACATTGCACCGGGGCACAAAGACAACGTTAATGATTACGGACATTCATCATAGGATAGGGACGAGCGCACGAAGTCGCAGCAGTATAAAAACCGCGCCACCACAATCAGATATGGAAAAAGGAAAGACACAATAGGTATCATTTGTGTTATTCAAAAAGAGAGTCTATCAAAGATTGCCTGAGGACACTCCATGATAAAGTCCCAAAAACTCTAACAGCATTAAGCACATCACACGAGACATAGTTGCAGTTTTGAGATCATATCAAAAGACCAGACTGGATTCATTAAAGGCAATCACTCCTTTTTTAATGTCAGACGCCTTTTTGACATTATTTATTCTCCTTCGGATACTGTTCCTGAGTGTGTTATTTCCCTTGATGCAGAGAAAGCATTTGATCGGGTTGAATGGGACTACTTGTTTAATGTTCTTGACAAATTTGGTTTTGGCCCCAATTTCATTACATGGGTGCAATTAATTTATTCACATCCCACCGCAACCATTCGTACCAACTCTCAGATATCAAAACCCTTCAGTCTACATCGAGGAACTCGCCAGGGATGCCCACTGAGCCCTATGCTCTTTGACCTGGCAATTGAACCTCTTGCCACTGCCTTGCGGTCCTGTGACACAATTTCAGGAATCTGGAGAGGCGATATGGAGCACAAGGTCTCCCTTTATGCTGATGACCTTTTACTTTTCATTTCTCATCCGACTGACACGCTGCCCTCCGTTTTATCATTACTTGAGGAATTTGGAATAAACTCTGGTTACAAATTAAACCTGAGTAAAAGTGTAATTTTCCCTGTCAATACCCTGGCGCAGACTCTTGACTTTGGTAAATGGCCTCTTAAAATTGAGAAGACAAAATTCTCTTACCTGGGTGTTACAGTTACGAGGAGGTATAAAGATTTATATCAAGAAAACTTTGTCTCTCTGTTGAATCAGACAAAGCAGGCATTATCCCGATGGTCACCGCTTTCCATTTCCCTCACAGGCCGTATTAACTCAGTCAAGATGGTCACTTTACCTAAGTTTTTATATCTTTTTCAAAATATTCCTGTTTTTATCCCTGGTTCATTCTTTGTTCAGTTAGATTCCATCATTTCATCATATCTGTGGCAAGGAAAACGTCCACGCTTAAATAAGACACATCTCCAAAAAACTAAGGCCGCAGGCGGTCTTGCCCTTCCAAATTTCCGCTTTTATTATTGGGCAGCAAACTTGCACTGTCTAGCATTCTGGTCATTCTATTACAACAGGCCTGACAGCCCTGACTGGGTAGAGATGGAGTCACAGTGTTCTGGGAAATGGTCCTCCGTGGCTTTCTTGGGATCCTCACTCCCGCTTCCACCACTTACAACTGTTATAAATCCAGTTATAAAACACTCACTAAAAATCTGGGCACAATTTCGTAAATGTTTCAATTTCTCTAGTTTCTCTCTCTATAGCCCTATCATGTCTAACCAACTTTTCAAACCCTCATCTCAGGACTCTGTTTTTAAAGAATGGCAAAGAAGGGGTATAGTACGCTTCAATGACTTGTTTCTCAATAACACTTTAGCTTCATTTCAACAACTATGTGAAAAATTTAGTCTTCCCCAGTCCAATTTTTTTAGGTATCTCCAAATACGGCACTTTATTACTCTTCATTTGTCCAGCCTCTCCATTTCAACTGATAGCAGTATTGTTGACACTATTCTTTCTCTAGACCCAAATAAAAAACAGTCCATTTCATTCATTTACAGTAAACTATTGGATTTGAAGCGTGCTTCCTCAGATAAAATCAAAGCTGCTTGGGAAGAGGATCTCGGCTCCTCTATTTCAGAGGACTCTTGGACCTCCATACTCAAACTGGTGAGCTCCAGTTCTCTCTGTGCTAGACATTGTCTAATACAATTTAAAGTGGTGCACAGAGCTCACATCTCTAAACTGAAATTGTCCTCTATGTATCCTGATGTCAGCCCATACTGTGTGAGATGCAAACATGCTGAAGCCTCTCTCTCCCATATGTTTTGGTTTTGCCCATCTCTGAACAAATATTGGCGGGAAATCTTTCAGACTTTATCACATGTACTAGATACACGCCTGAACCCTGACCCACTGATTGCTCTGTTTGGTCTTGTAGAGGGCATGACAAACCTAAATAAAAACCAACAACATGTAATATCGTTCACCTCTCTCCTGGCCAGACGAGCTATTTTGCTTAGGTGGAAAGAACCGTTTCCACCCACTCACGCTCAGTGGTTGGCTGACATCATGTCCTGTTTAAAGCTGGAGAAAATCAGATTCACACTCCAACAGAAAGAGGGTAAATTTGAGAATGTCTGGGGACCTTTCCTGAATCTGTTCCAGTCTCTTTGACAACACAACTCATTCAGGTTAATGCAGTCTCTTGGCTATTTTACCTTTTATTTATTTTTTTCCTTTTCTTTTGGCAGTGATTGGGTAGGGATTATTTTCTACATGTTGTAACTTAGATTGATTGTTGTGTTTTTTTGTTGTTGTTGTTGTTGTTGTTGTTTTTGTTTGTTGTTGTTGTCTGAAGAAAAAAAAAAAAGAAAAATTCAATAAAAAAGATCTTGAATTTAAAAAGTAATGAAATTAGACACATTAGGAAACTTAAACTCTGCCACTTAGGGCAGGACCTCCTCCCCGAACCGGAAAGGGCACTCTACCCATTTCCGTCTCAAGACCATGGCCTCGGATTTGGAGGAACTGATCCTCATCCCGGCCGCGTCACACTTGGTTGCAAACCGCTCCAACGAAAGCTGTAAATCATGACCTGATGAAGCCAATAGGACCATAGCATCTGCAAAAAACAGAGAAACAATCCTAAGGCCACCAAAACGGATCCCCTCAACACCTTTTCTATCCTAGAAATTCAGTCCATAAAAGTTATGTACAGAATTGGTGACAAAGGGCAACCTTGGCGGAGTCCAACTCTCACTGGGAATGAGCCCAACTTACTGCTGACAATGCAGACCAGACTCTGACACCGGTCATACAGGGACCTATCAGCCCGTATCAAAGAGCCTGGTACCCCATACTCCTGGAGTACCTCCAACAGAGCTCCCAGAGGGATGCGGTCGAACACCTTCAAGTCCACAAAGCACATGTAGACTGGTTGGGCAAACTCCCACACACCCTCCATGACCCTGCTGAGGGTGTAGAGCTTGTCCAGTGTTCCACGAGCAGGACGAAACTGCACTGTTCCTTCTGAATCCTCCTGAACACGACATGAATTATAAATTATTTTGCATGCAAATAGCAAATTTTTACTTTCAAGACAGGCTTTTCAATTGCTTTTATTCTGAAGTTGAGTCCGTGTTGTGGCCTTTTGTGTGGGATGCAGCCTCAAGAATCTCCACTGAAAACGTAGTATGTGAGAGGTTTAGGATTATGTCAGGGTACTGTAGAAATACAAATACAGGTAGTCCTCGACTTACGACCGTCTCGAGTTACGACGTTTTGTGGTTATGACACGTACAGTATCTCCATTAAATTTTTTTTTTTTTTTTTGGGTGGAAATTTTTATTTAGAAAAGCCAAGTTACGCAGTTACTGGTTAGCTGCGGAGGCTACAGCTGCCTTGTACTCTCTAAAAAAGCTACGTCTGGGCCTCTGGACATTCAAAAAGGAAAACAAAATTTGTTGGACCAAGCTGGACAGGTAGCAGCTGTGGAAAAGTAGCTGTTTTATGGACGGTGGTTTTACGACATAAACAAATGTGGAATCCGGAGGAGGGACGGAGGAACGGAGGAAAGGCTTCACCAGTATTCCTGAGTAATAATAATAATAATAAACTTTATTTGTATAGCACCTTCCTACAATGCCTTGCATTGACCAAGGTGCTTAACAGGACAGAAAATATAAAAACCGGTACATAAAGTAGGAAATTAACTCTTTTTTTCCCTTCATTATGGCTCTCAAATGTATGTGTTTTTTGATAATTATGTAGGGTACTGTGTTAGGATAGATTAAGTGCTTGGTAAAATACAGTACTGTACGTATAAGGTGCAGTTTGGACGTACATTCCAACTTATATTGAAATTCGGGTTATGACGTAGCATAGGAACGGATCTCCGTCGTAAGTTGAGGACTACCTGTACTGATACAGAATCTAGTGGTTTTAACAATATATGACCCTAATCCTGAGGGACAAACTACTCACATTAGGACTAAGCCACTCCATTTGCAACTGGGTCCTAGACTTCTTAACAAACATACCTCAGTCTGTGAGGATTCACAGCTTTTCCTCCTCCACCATAACCCTCATCACTGGCTCTCCTCAGGGATGTGTGCTGAGCCCTCTACTGTTCACTCTGCTCATGTATGATTGTGCAGCTACCCATCCAGGCTGTCATATTGTAAAGTTTGCAGATGATACAGCGGTGATGGGATGCATCACAAACAATGATGAGTCCAGCTACAGGCAGGAGGTGGGACACCTGGTGAGCTGGTGCAAAGAGAATAACCTTAACATCAATGTGAATTTCAGAACTTCAGGACTTCAGAAGGAAGAAACACACCTACACCCCATGAAAATAAGAGGATTGGCAGTGGAAGTGTTCTCCAGCTAGTACTTGGATGTACACCTGAATGACAACCTCAGATGGAGCAACAACACTTCCAGCCTGATCAAGAAAGCTCATCAGAGACTCTACTTCCTCAGATGGCTGAGACAAGCTGGAAAGAGGATCTGCGGTGGAAGTGGTCTCCAGCTACAAGTACTTGGGTGTACACATGAATGATAACCTCAGCTGGAGCAACAACACCACCAGCCTGATCAAGAAAGGTCATCAGAGACTCTACTTCCTCAGACGGCTGAGACGAGCTGGTCTGGGAAGCTCAGTCCTCACCTCCTTCTACAGGTGTGCAGTGGAGAGCATCCTGTGCTCCAGCATCAACGTGTGGCATGGAGGCTGCACAGCTGCAGAAAGAAAAGCTTTGCAGAGAGTGGTGAAGGCTGCACAGAAGTCTGTTGGAGTCAGTCTCCCCACCATCACAGACATTTACACCTCCAGATGCAGGAAGAGGGCCACCTGCATCATGAAGGACCCCACTCACCCAGCACACACACTTTTTGCCCCGCTCCCCTCAGGAAGTAGATTAAGGAGCATTAAGTGTAGAACCACTAGACTGAGGAACAGTTTCTACCCTGAGGCTGTTAGACTCATGAATATATAGCCAGGATAATTACTGAGAAAATAATACATAGTTCCCATGTGACGTCACATCTGTTTAATTTCCGGGTGGACCCTCATTTTGAGAGGCAGCGCAACTGACAGCGCAGTCATAATGGATGTTCATTTTTCACTTTTTTTATTTGTTAATTTCTAATTAATTGCAATGGTTACTTTGTGTTGGGTCAGTGGGTGTTCCAGTCGGGTAGACGTTTGGGCAACGCGCAGGTTTCACTTAATCAAAAAAAAAGTAAACGTGAAGGATTTATCTCATCGGAGAAGCTCACAGCAGCTCCATCGCTCTCTCGGATCTGCTCAGAAGACGTTGTGCTTTTGGCCGGTAAACAAAATATTCTACATAAATCATTTTGTGAAACAATGTTAGAGTACAACTGTCTGTGTGTTAGAGCTGTTTTTTTTTTTCATTATTTAGCAACACCGTCTTGCATGCTGTGGTTAGCTTAGCATCTCGCTAACGCGACAACGGCCTCCTCACGGTCTCGCCGGTCCACCGGGACCGGCGGGGAGACCGTCCCAGTGGGAGAAGGAGGACGGGAGCCAAGTCGTGCGGGCGACGCGTCGGTCCCATGGGACGTGCCCCCGCGGCCGCGACGGATCCACGCCGTCCGACCTGAGCTCGACGGACCCTCCGCTCCAGTGCTAACGACATGCTAACTTCCAACACGGTAACACTCAAAGTGCTGGTTCTGGTCCGTGTTCAGCCTGGACTGTTTGTTGGCTGTGTGTTATTTTAGTTAAACCTTTTTTTAGCTGGTTAGATATGATTGAGACAGTTTACACATCTTTTTTGGATTTAAAGCTGTGAAGCTCTGTGCTGTGAAGCCGGTGTGCGCTCCTCGTAGTAATTAAATAATTAATGATATCAGAGTAACTACTTTGTGACAAGTTGTCCGCTTCGTCTGCCATGATTTCTTTCTCCAACTCATTTAACTCTGACCACTGCCAGCCTTGGTGTGTGAGAGTTCTACTGGCTGCAGCTCCTACCCAAGATGGCCGCCAATTACCACAGCTGCCGGTCATCTCCCTGATGAGACCTTCAACTATATAAGGCTGCAGTCAAGTTCTACTCTTCGCTGGGGCATTGAGCTATTTATGGTATTTATGCTCTCAGCCTGTTTGTTTCCTCAAGAAGAGTTTCTAACCTTGTTCTCTGTGCCTCCAGTTCTCCTGTGTTCGTGGATCCCTTTCTGTTCTGGTTCGCCTTGGGTTCAGTTCCTGGTCCTCGTGCCTGATCCTCCAAGCCATCCATCTGTGGAACTGGTTCACCATCCTCTGGACTCACTTGGATTCACTCTCACGCTCTACTCAAACCATCCAACCTGTAAGAGGAAAAACATCACGAATAATCAAAGGACCACTCTTATTCCAATCCATCTGACATCCTGTTTGTTTCTCAGGAGCTCCAGAGGACCACCTGTAAATAGTCACCTGCACAAAATAAACACTGTTTAATTTTCTATCTTGTGGAGTCTTGTCTCGTTCCGGGTCTCGTACCAATCTGGGTTTACTGAAATCATTACAGAATGCCCCAGCCACACAAGACCCAGAGCGAGATCAGGAGCGAGCAAGCGTCATCCACTTCGCAGGAACGAATGGACAGACTAGAAAACATGTTTGAACGTCTCTCTTTGCAGCAACAAGCCGCTCAGTCCAGCGTTCAAGATCTGGGAAATATGGTGTATGCTTTGAACCAAAGGCTCTCATCTTCGGATGCACCAACAGCTCCTCAGGAGTCCGGCGCCACCGCCTTCGTCCCCGAGAACCATTCCACGGCTCAACTAGCGGTAAAACCTTCTGAGTTCTTTTCTGGTGACCCTGAGAATTGTGGAGGATTTTTGCTTCAATGTAAATTGGCTTTTAGGGGGGCACCCCACACGTATGCTACCAGCATTTCCAAGATAACTTACCTCGTTAGCCAGCTAAAGGGTGAAGCATTGAGATGGGCCAATTCCTTCCTGTTGTCTCACGATTTGGATTCTGTCCCGTACGATGCCTTTTTACAAGAGTTTTGCAGGATATTCGACCGGCCGATGCAACAACCCAATGTCGTAAAGCGACTTCTGGGACTACGTCAGGGTCGACGACCAGTAGCGGAATACGCCCTCGAGTTCCGCGTCATCGCTGCCCAGACCGGTTGGAATGAACTATCATTACAAGGTACATTTTTAAATTCCTTGTCGGACATTATTAAGGACCAAATCGCTTGCCGTGATGAACCTGGCAGCCTGGATGAACTTGTAAACCTCGCCGTTTGCATCGACGAACGTCTTCGAGAACGTTTCCGGGAGAGGAACTACAATTACCAGAGGCTCCCCACTTCCGGGTTCACGACAGCGGCAGGTGAGCGAAACGCCTACAGAAACACTCCAACGAACTACAAGTCCCAGAGAGACTTAGTTTCTGAGTCTCCTTCATCAACTGGTCCAGCTACTCGTCTGCGCGCACTACCAGAACCCGAACCAATGCAGGTGGGGCGGGCTCATCTGTCTCCTGAAGGGAGACAGAGACGAAGGAGTTTGAATCTGTGCAATTATTGTGGAGTGTCTGGCAATAGCACTTTGAGATTTTTATTAATGAAAAGTGCATTACAAATTGAATTCATTATTATTATTATTATTATTATTGTCTGCGCAACTGCCCATTGCTGGGAAACGAGAGGTCCCACCAGTAAGAAGAAAAATACTGGTGGGAGCTTCCAATCTTTCTGCCACTTGTCGACTCACATTAAAAATGACACTCCAAACCTCTCAAGATTGTCTCTCTGTTTCTGCACTGGTAGACTCTGGTGCTGAGGAGAATCTAATTAGTATGAATTTAGTTAAAGAATTATCTATCCCCACTCAAACGGTTAACCTATTATCTGTAGCTGGTGTCACAGGGGATGTTGTAGGACAAATTCGGTGTAAGACTGTGGATTTGCATTTAATATCAGGAAACCACCATGAAATGACTGATTTTTATGTTATTGAATCACCAAACGCACAATTAATTTTAGGCTACCCCTGGTTGAAGAGACACAACCCACACATCAACTGGGAGCTCGGGAGAGTAGAGGGATGGAGTGATTTTTGTTTGAAACACTGTTTACGTGCTGCCATCTATAATCTTCCTAAGGCTAACGTCACTGAGGAGGACGTTGACACTACTGGTATTCCCTCTGTTTACCACGACTTGGCTTCTGTGTTCAGTAAACAGAAAGCTCTATCTTTGCCCCCTCGTCGTCCTTATGACTGTTCCATCAACCTCCTTCCTGGGGTCCCATTGCCTTCGAGTCGTTTGTATAATCTTTCTGGTCCTGAAAGAGAATCTATGAAAGAGTACATTAAATAATCCCTTGACTCAGGTATTATACGTCCATCTACATCGCCGGTTGGAGCAGGCTTCTTTTTTGTTAAGAAGAAAGACAACTCTTTGAGGCCTTGCATTGATTACCGGGGTTTAAATACCATTACTTGACTCGTTTTGTTCAGTGGTTTTTAATAAGGATTTTACGGACAGCTTGGCTAGCTCTTCCTAACCGGAATTTGGGCTGTCTACCTCCTGTCAAACTCCAGCACGAACTTACTTCAAGAACTACGTTACGTAGCTGCAATTATTGTTCCACTCACCTACTGCCTGTCAACCTCCTGTGTCATCTGGACTGTCCTGGATTTTCTCCTGTGCTCCTCTTCACGATATGCTCAACCAAGTTACATCCCTCTGCTTCTTGGTTGTTTCTTTCGGAGCCGTGGGTCTGCTGTTAGCAGCTAGCTCTGTGCTAGCTTCCCCCGGCTTGGCTGGCACGATGTTGACGTATTCTGCTTCGCAGCTGCTTGGACTTAACAACTGCTCCATTCCTCCCTCTGTTTCCACCATCAAACAACTGGGACTTCTGCGTAGACCTCGTTATATCCACAGAAGCTCTCGAAAGATATCCATCTACTCTGGACAGCCGCAGGTTGGGTCTATCGCGTGTGTCTCGTCCAAGAGACGTGTCGCACCTCGACGACGTCATCAGAACGCTGCGTCTGTAGTCCCTTGTAGTCCACAGCGCACGAAGTGGCAAGGAAAACGTGGAGTGGACTTCAGTCTGCTGAAACCGGTTCAAAAGGCTTCTACACCAACTGGTATTAAATTAGAACTTTTCAATGTGCAGTCACTATCAAACAAATCATGCCTAATTCACGATCACATTCTGGAGAAGGACTTGGACCTCATGTGTCTTACAGAGACTTGGCATCAGCCAGATGTGTACAGTTCTCTAAATGAGGCCTGTCCGTCTGGATACAGTTATCTGCAGAGAGCCCGCAGCACTGGCCGCGGTGGTGGTCTGGCTGTAATCTACCGCAATAATTTAAAATTGACACATCTGGCTTCTCAGGACTTTTCCTCTTTTGAAAGTTTGGCCTTCAACTTCAAAGCCCCACTCCTGATGAACGTTATATTGATTTATAGACCTCCCAAACCGCATGTTTCATTTAACTCAGAGATGCATGACCTCCTCACCTTTTTCTGCACCTCCCCTGTGAAAACTATTTTTCTTGGCGATCTAAATATCCACATGGACAATTCCTCTTCCCCGTTGGCAACAGATTTTAAGTCTCTTCTGGACTCTCTTAATCTCACCCAACATGTGGACGTCCCTACGCACAGCAGGGGGCATACTCTGGATTTGGTGATTACAGACACTGTACTCATCAATAACTTATCTGTATATGACCTGGGTGTCTCGGACCACAGTGTCATCTCTCTGGAAGTGCCTTCAACTTCACCTGCTTCAAACCCAAAGCGACCCATCCAGTTCCGGGACTTTAAAAACATTTCCCCTGATGTTCTGTCCGCTGATCTTCACGCCCTGACCGCTGTCAATCATTCATCTGCCAATGACTCCGTTGATTACTACAACCGATCTCTCCAAGAGCTTCTGGACCTACATGCTCCCTTGAAGACAAGACTGGTGTCTTTCTCCCGTTCAGCCCCCTGGTACACTGGTGAGCTCCGCAGGATGAAGGCAACTGGCCGTGCTATCGAGAGACGTCTAAAATCATCTGGTCTCTCGGTACATAAGCAGGCATACAAAGAACATCAGAAAGCATACGCCTATTCTCTTAAAGAAGCACGCTCCAAGTATTACTCCAACATCATCAACACCTGCCCTGGTAACTCTAAACAGCTCTTCTCCACAGTAACTCATCTACTTAATCCCATTAAACAAACTTCTGAGGAATGTGTTCAAAAATGCGACCTGTTCCTTTCATCATTTAAAAACAAAATTGACACCATCAGATCTCAGCTTCACAACCTCCCTGATCTTCGTTTACCATCTACCCGTCTGCATCCTGGGTCCCTGAGCAGCTTTGATGAGGTTGTTCAGAGTGAGGTGGAGTCCATCATAAAGAAAATGAAGCCTTCATCCTGCGCCCTGGATCCCTTCCCCTCATCTCTCATAAAATCCAATCACTCTGCAATAAGCCCATTAATCACACAAATAATAAATCAGTCTCTACAATCTGGTCATGTTCCACTGCCTCTAAAAACTGCCATCATTAGGCCTCTTCTGAAAAAATCTAATTTGGATCCCGACATTTTTTCTAATTACCGCCCAATTTCCCACCTCCCGTTTCTGTCCAAAGTGCTGGAAAAAGCAGTTGCTGCTCAGCTGCAGGACCACCTACAGCAACACTCTCTGTACGAGAAGTTTCAGTCTGGATTCAGAGCAGCTCACAGTACTGAGACTGCATTACTGAGAGTTACAAATGATATCCTCATGGCTGCTGACACTGGCTCTCCCTCCGTCCTTGTCCTCCTTGACCTCACTGCAGCCTTCGACACTGTGGACCATAATATTCTCCTCCACCGTCTTCATGTGGAGGTCGGTCTCTGTGACACTGTCCTGGACTGGTTCAAATCTTTCCTCTCCGATAGGCTGGAATGCGTTAGTCTTGGCAATGCCACTTCCCAGACAGTCGGTGTCTCCTGTGGTGTCCCTCAAGGGTCAGTTCTGGGGCCCCTGCTGTTTTCCCTTTACATGCTGCCTTTAGGTCAAATTATTAATCAGTTCAACATTTCTTTTCACTGCTATGCCGACGACACACAGCTTTACATCAGGACTGGATCATCCTCATCATCCCCATCTCCATCTTCACTCACTGCCCTCTCTGCCTGCCTGGAGGAAATAAGGGCATGGATGAATCAGAACTTTCTTCAATTAAACTGCTCCAAGACTGAGGCCATAATGATTGGCACCCCTCACCAGATACAAACATCAACTTTAACAACAATCTCCTTCTCTGGTCAAGACATCCCCCTCTCCACCTCTGTTACAAATCTTGGAATAAAAATGGACTCTCATCTTACATTTGAAAATCACATTAAGCATCTGTTTAAAACTTGCTTCTTCCATCTTCGAAACATCTCCAGACTTCGCCCATCTCTGACTTTTTCCGATGCTGAGAAACTCGTCCATGCCTTTGTCTCCTCCAGGCTCGACTACTGCAACTCCCTGTTTATTGGAATCCCTGGCAAAAACCTTCAGAAACTTCAATATATTCAAAACAGTGCAGCAAGGATTTTATTGAGAGCTCGTAAATTTGAACATATTACACCCATTCTCCATAACCTCCATTGGCTTCCTGTCACCTACAGAATTCAATACAAAACTGCTCTCATTACACATCAATGCTTACATGGAACTTCACCTGACTATCTAAAGGACATTCTTGCACCATATTCATCCACCCGGTCTCTACGATCACAGAACAGTAATCTACTTCACATTCCACGAACCAAATTAAGGACCATGGGAGACAGGGCATTCTGTGTGGCTGCCCCCCGCCTATGGAACTCCCTTCCTGACTGCCTGAGAGCTCCACAGTCACTGGTTGACTTTAAAAGCGGTTTAAAGACTTTTCTTTTTAAGCAAGCCTATTCTGCCCCCGCATGATTTTATCTTTGATCTTGGTTGATAGTATTATTGATTTTACTTGATTTTATCACTTGTTTTATTTATTTATTTATTTATTTATTTATTTTTTAAGCAGGCCTATTCTGCCTCCACATGATTCTGTTTTTAATCTTAGTTAATACCATTATTGATTTTATTTGATTTTATCACTTGTTTTTATTGTTGTAGCACTTTGAGATTTTTATTAATGAAAAGTGCGGTATAAATTGAATTTATTATTATTATTATTATTATTATTATTATTACTATCAAAAACAAATATCCTCTTCCACTCATAGACTCTATTCATGAGCAACTTCAGTCTGCTACCATCTTCACTAAACTGGACTTGCGCAACGCCTACCATCTAGTGCGCATTAAAGAGGGAGATGAGTGGAAGACTGCTTTCAGAACACCACTGGGACATTTTGAATATCT
Organism: Garcialebias charrua; assembly: GCA_038048925.1. Taxonomy (NCBI): domain Eukaryota; kingdom Metazoa; phylum Chordata; class Actinopteri; order Cyprinodontiformes; family Rivulidae; genus Garcialebias; species Garcialebias charrua. Next base: position 18,473 of record JBBPBX010023745.1, on the reverse strand, counting down.
GGTTATGCCTTTTGGTTTAACAAACGCCCCCGCAGTATTTCAAGCTCTGGTCAATGACATTCTGAGAGACTTCTTAGGTGATTTTGTGTTCGTGTATCTGGATGACATTCTCATTTACTCTCACAACGAAGAGGAGCACATGACACAAGTCAGAACTGTATTAAAGAGACTGTATGAGAATCAACTCTTCGTTAAGAGTGAAAAATGTGAATTTCATGTGTCTTCCGTGTCCTTTTTGGGATTTATTTTTGAAGGTGGTCAATACCGGACTGATCCAGAGAAAACGAGGGCTGTGGTGGAGTGGCCTGTTCCCGAAACCAAGAAACAGTTGCAACGATTTCTGGGGTTTGCTAACTTTTATCGACGTTTCATTAAGGATTACAGCCTGCACCCTTCTCGCAACTCACCTCCACTAATAGGACTTTTAGATGGACACCTGAGGCGGACACAGCTTTTGGTAAGCTGAAACAACTTTTTTCGTCTACACCTGTTCTCAGTCACCCTGACCCCAAACATCAATTCATATTGGAGGTGGATGCCTCTGACACTGGTGTGGGTACAGTGTTGTCCCAAAGATCTACCACGGATAACAAGGTCCATCCATGTGCCTACTTCTCTCGCCGTCTATCCCCTGCAGAGAGAAATTATGATGTTGGTAACCGTGAACTGTTGGCAGTTAAATTGGCCATGGAGGAATGGAGACATTGGTTGGAGGGCACAGAGACCCCTTTTGTTATCTGGACTGATCACAAGAATTTAACTTACCTCAGAGATGCTAAGAGACTGACACCCAGACAGGCACGATGGTCTTTATTTTTCAACCGCTTTAACTACATTCTCACTTTCAGACCGGGTTCGAAGAACGTCAAACCTGATGCCCTTTCTCGCCAGTTCTCACCCATGGATGCTCCGGATGCTGAGGTGGGGATGATTCCTCCTGTCTGCACTGTGGGCGCTTTGACTTGGACTATCGAGAAGGAAGTGAAAGAGGCACAGAGGATGGAACCTGACCCAGGCACTGGACCCCCCCGGAACCCTTTTTGTCCCTACCTCCGTGAAATCTAAGGTATTGTCTTGGCTCCACACTAACAAACTCTCTTGTCACCCTGCCATTGCCCGCCTGTTATCTCTGACCTAGCAACATTTCTGGTGGCCGACCATGGCTCGGGACATCAAGGAGTTCGTGGCAGCCTGTCCTACATGCGCAAGGAACAAGTCTGAGAACCAACCGCCCGTAGGACTCCTCCATCCTCTGCCCACGCCTGCTCGTCCCTGGTTGCATATAGCGGTGGACTTTGTCACCGGTCTACCCCCTTCGGACGGACACACCGCCATCCTCACGGTCGTTGACCGGTTTTCCAAGGCGGCTCACTTCATTCCTCTTCCTAAGCTCCCCTCTGCGATGGAGACTGCTCAACTTCTGCTCCAACATGTGTTTAGGGTCCATGGTATTCCCTCTGATGTGGTTTCAGACCGTGGCCCTCAGTTCATCTCCCAAGTTTGGCGTAGCTTTTGTAAGACTCTGGGGGCGTCTACCAGCTTGACCTCGGGGTATCATCCCCAATCGAACGGTCAAACGGAGAGATGCAACCAGGAATTGGAGTCCATGCTTCGGTGTGTGGTGGGGACCAACCCTTCGGCTTGGAGTCAGCATCTCGTTTGGGTGGAGTATGCTCACAACACCCACAAGTCCTCGGCTACGGGTATGTCGCCTTTTGAGGCATCTCTCGGCTATGCACCTCCTTTGTTTCCCAGCCAGGAGTCCGACATTGCAGTCCCGTCTGTCCTCCATCACTTCCGGAGATGTCGGCGTGTTTGGCGTCAGGCCCGATCTGCTCTTCTCTGTACGGCGGCCCAAAATAAACGTTTTGCTGATCGCCGCCGCTCTTCTGCACCTCTCTATCAGGTGGGTCAGAGGGTTTGGTTGTCCACTAGAGACATTCAATTGAAGGATGTTCCCAGGAAACTGGCTCCTCGTTTTATTGGCCCCTTTCCCATCGTCAAGCTCATTAACCCCTCTGCAGTCAGACTGCTGCTCCCCAATTCCATGAGGATCCATCCCACCCTCCACGTCTCGCAGATCAAGCCCGTTTCCATGAGTCCTTTGTGCCCCCCTGATGACCTTCCTCCTCCTGCCCGGATCATCGACAACCATCCTGCTTTTACTGTTTGGACCATCCTTGATATGCGACGCAGGGGTCGTGGCTTCCAGTACCTGGTGGACTGGGAGGGCTACGGACCGGAGGAGAGGTCTTGGATACCTCGGTCGTTCATCCTGGATCCGAGTTTGATCTCCTCGTTCTTCAGGGCCCATCCTGAGAAGCGCCTCAGGTCGCCGAGGGGCGACTCTTGAGGGGGGGTACTGTGAGAGTTCTACTGGCTGCAGCTCCTACCCAAGATGGCCGCCAATTACCACAGCTGCCGGTCATCTCCCTGATGAGACCTTCAACTATATAAGGCTGCAGTCAAGTTCTACTCTTCGCTGGGGCATTGAGCTATTTATGGTATTTATGCTCTCAGCCTGTTTGTTTCCTCAAGAAGAGTTTCTAACCTTGTTCTCTGTGCCTCCAGTTCTCCTGTGTTCGTGGATCCCTTTCTGTTCTGGTTCGCCTTGGGTTCAGTTCCTGGTCCTCGTGCCTGATCCTCCAAGCCATCCATCTGTGGAACTGGTTCACCATCCTCTGGACTCACTTGGATTCACTCTCACGCTCTACTCAAACCATCCAACCTGTAAGAGGAAAAACATCACGAATAATCAAAGGACCACTCTTATTCCAATCCATCTGACATCCTGTTTGTTTCTCAGGAGCTCCAGAGGACCACCTGTAAATAGTCACCTGCACAAAATAAACACTGTTTAATTTTCTATCTTGTGGAGTCTTGTCTCGTTCCGGGTCTCGTACCAATCTGGGTTCACTGAAATCTTTACATGGTGAAGCTAGTAATGTACAGTATTCGTCGGCGTATAAAACGCACCGGAGTATAAGTCGCACCAACCTAATTATGCCCAATTAAATGGAAAAATCAACGTATAAGTCGCATCTGCCTATAAGTCGCACCGGCCTATAGGTCGCACCTCACGTGAACTGGTGTTTTGCCCAAAATGGACTGGCTGCCAAATTGTTTGGAAGGACTTTTGACAAGATTATCACATAAAAACTACAGTATTTTGTTTGATGTGTCTTAGTTGAACTTTTCATTAATAAATGAACATTATTTTGGACTGGCTGCCAAATTGTTTGGAAGGACTTTTGACAAGATTATCACATAAAAACTACAGTATTTTGTTTGATGTGTCTTAGTTGAACTTTTCATTAATAAATGAACATTATTTTGGACTGGCTGCCAAATTGTTTGGAAGGACTTTTGACAAGATTATCACATAAAAACTACAGTATTTTGTTTGATGTGTCTTAGTTGAACTTTTCATTAATAAATGAACATTATTTTGGACTGGCTGCCAAATTGTTTGGAAGGACTTTTGACAAGATTATCACATAAAAACTACAGTATTTTGTTTGATGTGTCTTAGTTGAACTTTTCATTAATAAATTAACATAATTTTTGTATATTTTGTGTCTTTCATCATTTATCTTTAAAGATAAACACATAAAAATATATTTTTATTAGCTGACATTACAGTAAAAAACGTGTCTCAGTTTAAAATGATGACAGAAACAGATACTGTATTTATTTTATGGTTTTTATTTATTTATTCAAAACCATTGAAGTCTTCATCTTCTGTGTCACTGCACCATTTTTGGACCAGGCAGATGTCAACAGTGTAGGTACTGTAAAGGGTTTCTTAGCGCCCATAGCGGCCGAAACTGGTACTGCACCATTTTTGGAGTTTTTGACCAAAGTCAAATTATGACCAAAATATTGGAAAAATCGACGTATAAGTCGCACCGGCCTATAAGTCGCAGGGCTTAGAAATGTAGGCAAAAAGGTACGACTTATACGACGGAGAATACGGTATTTAGCTGTGGTAGCAGACTGTGTGTTTGTCCGCCATTTCTGCCTTTAGGAGTGGAGAAAAACCCGGTATTGCGCAACACTCGCCAGTATGTGGGAACTATGTATACATCATGTTGCTGCTGAGCTGTTTCATGTTGCTGTGTTCATTCTTGCTCATCCACTCACAGAGACTCATGTTCGTGCTGCTGTTCGGTGTAATGCTTTTATGCTACTAGTGCTTGGTGTATATTTATTTGAAGTTGTTCTTAGTTCATGTCTTAGGTCTTATTACTGTTTTTTTTTTTTACATTTTATTGCTGGATGTAACTGGAACCCTGTACATAATTTTGCTCCAGTACATGTACCACATGTATCACATGTGGTGCGAATGACAAATAAAGTACCTTGAATCCTTGAATCCATCTGCATGACTACTTGCTGAAGTCAACAGAAAACCAATGTTTGTGGAAAACCAGGACGTTGTTTTAGTCCCTTGTCACAGAACAGAATGGAAATGGGAAATACCCTTCAGGCCTAACCTGTCATGAGCTGGAATAACTTGAGGTACCAACTTTCACTTTAATATGCCTCTGCATGTAGGCAATAGAAAGGTATTTATTGAAAACTGAAAGTTATGCACCATAACTCATGTTCCCTGATGGAAGGGAACGAGGTGCAACACTATTGCTATGGGAATTGCACCCCCGTGTGATTACCTGAAGGAATACATTCACGCCTTTACGGCAGGGGGCATCAGCGTTACCCCAGAGACCCCGCCCTCTGGGTACTTAAGACGCGGACGCTCATCCTACTTTCTCCAAGTGCACTTCACCGAGCTTCAACATTGAAAAGGGCCAACTGTGTTGCACCTCGTTCAGTTACATTATCAGTCAGGTGTCTCGGTGTAACACTATTGCTATGGGAACGTAATTCATTCACGCCCGTGAAATGCTCAGTAAAATGCATGCTTGTGAGAATTTCCGCCTTTATACATTAGACATCTTTAGGCCGCTCTCTACTCTGTGTTAGAGAGCACAGCCTGAGTGATGTCACACGCAGTAACATCCAAACTGTAATGTTTTGCAAACGTGTTTGTTGAGCTCCAGTTCGCAACTGCACAGATGTCTGCAACTGGTACACCCTTGAACAGTGACCAAGAGGCAGCCAAGCCTCGAGTATAGTGGGCACGTACCCCAGAGGGCACTTGTTGACCTTTGCTACTGTACGCCCTCTTAATGGCCTCAGTCACCCAGTGTGAGAGGCGCTGCTTTGACAGGCCCTGCCAGTAGCCGGGACGGCAAAACATACAAACAGTTGGTTTGTTTCCCTCCAATCAGCTGTTTTTTCAATGTAAGCAATTAAAGCCCTAACAGGGCAGAGTGCTCTCAGCCTCCTCCGTTCCTCAGTGAGGACGGGAGCAGGAGGAAATGAAGAGAGTTCAAAGTCCAGACTTCTAGGATTCAAAGTTAGAACCTTTGGGACATATGCAGGATTAGGTCGTAAGGTGACCTTTGACCCGTCAGGGGCAAACCTGGTACACATTGGGTGCACAGATAAAGCGTGGAGGTCACCCACACGTTTCGCCGAGCAAAGAGCCAGGAGCAGAGCGGTCTTATAAGATAGCAAATATATCTTAATGTCGCTTAAAGGTTTGAATGGGGGCTCACAGAGAGCACTCAGGACCAATTGGAGATCCCAATCAGGGGTCAAAGTCCTGCTGGGAGGTCTCTTCCTCAATACACCCGTCATGAACCTTATCATGAGAGGGTGTGTACCGGGTGTCTTTCCCCCCAGCCCTCATGGCATGCTAAGATGGCTGATAAAAACACTTTAATTGTGGAAAAAGAGCAGCCTTTCTCCAGCAGTTCCTGTAGAAAGGTAAGAAGCTAGACCAGGTCACAGGAATAAGGAATAATGTTCCTTTCCATGCACCAAGCTTCAAAAACACACCATTTACGAACATAGAGAGTCTGTGTTGACATTGGTCTCGCTCCCTGTATTGTGTTTACCATGTTGCTGGGGAGGCCTGAGGCCATCAGTTTGTTCCTTTCAGCAACCAAGCTGAAATTTGCCACAGTCCTGGACTTAAGTAGAGAGGCTGTTCTTGTAGTTGAGGCAGCAGGCCTCTGAAGAGGAGCAGTTGTCCATGTTCCAGAATTAAGTAAATCTCCAAGGGCCATGGGACGTGTGGCCCCTTGGGGGCGAAAAATATTAGGGAGGGGGCCTTCCTGTAAGTGCGTTCCCACGCCACCCAAACTGGGAGAGCTGGGGGAGAGGTGCAATGTATTGCCTCTACTGGACAACCGTGGGCCAGAACGTCTGCTTTTGATCCGTTTAGTTAGAGACACGGCACGTAGGAAGTGCAGGTTTTGTATGCAAACAGACCTCCGGATTCTAGGCCGCTCCGTGGCTGGGTCTCTGGAGCTGGGCTTGACTCCAGGGAGCTATGTCAGGCACGTTTTCCCTAAGGGCGTGTTTTGACCAAGGTGGTGGTGAACCAGACGCCCAGAAATACGGTAATCTGGGCTCATTTTTGCAATATTATGACTGAGCTGCAAACCCCCCGATGAGGGGATGTTATTTAAAAGTACAGCTGGCCTAGTGCGTTGAGCTTGGTCACACATTGCAGGTTCACTGGTCGTGTACGGCCTGTTGTTTTTACAAGATGAAAAGCCAGTGCTTAAAACTACACGAATGTCCTTTTTCTGCTCAGCACCTATAAAACTGGATGATTTCATTAGGTCCAGGCTTTCTCGGGCATGAGGAAGAAGTATCTGATTCGGCCCAGGTGCATTTCCTGTTTTGTAACAACATTTATTTACAACTCCTGCAGCATTATTGTTGTCCCCTTTGTCAGCATGTGAGTCTGGCCTGGGCCTGCAGGCTCCTGTTGTAGCCCCCCCGTGGCTCAGTGCTGTCATCCGCTGAAATGCGTTTGGGGGCCATGACGGTACGTTGTCATGGCCACCATGTTCTGTCGGCATGCCCTCCAGGCATGCAGACATGCTGCAGGCTTGGGGAATTTGTGTATTGTCGGCCCTCTGAGTTCGGATGGTGCAGGGGTTTAAATGTGTGACCCCCCTCATCCGGCCTCGTGAGAGCCAGTTTACCTGTTCGCAGACGCCTCGGGGTCTGTCTGCTGCAGACAGCCCTGTGACAACCTGCTAGGGTTTATTGTTCTGATCTAGTACCCCGTGAACCGCGAGGGAGGGGGGTGGCAGCCCCCACCCTTCATAGCGATTGTTATCAGAGGGGAGCTGTGTTAGAATAGAATAGAATAGAATAGAATATATCTTTATTGGCAAATTTGCACCAAGGTACAAAGTTCTGCAATTAGCACACGCACCATCCGAAGAGGGACGCACGCACGGAAAGTCGCAGCAGTATGAAACCGCGCCACCAACAATCAGATATGGAAAAAGGAACAAACACTCGGGTAATCATGGTATTCAAAAAATAATCTATCACAATTTGTCTTAGGACACTCTATGATAAAGTCCAAAAAACTCTACCAGCTTTAGCACGAAGAGACAAGACATGTTGCAGTTTGATGACAAGCAGGGAGATTAAGTCTGTGAGTATCATTCCAGATAAGCATAGTTAGCAGATGTCTCAGCTCGGCGCCATCCAAACGTACACACATAGATCTCTGGGGGGAGGGGGGAGGCAAGGGCAGCGAGTTCTCAGCAGCATTCAACTCCAGGAGAAGATTTTTAGACAGCCTTATTTCAAGGTTGCTCAAAGTCCAGATTAGATAGTTGCTTTGTTTATTTTTAGCTCAGGCCACAGTGTACTTTTGACTGCAACCTTCCAAGTCCAGGTGCTGTTCAGGTCCAAAATCGCTGAATCATGTGAGGTTCCGATCTACGACCCCCCCATCTGTGCCCTGATTGAGGCCGGACGGCTGTAAACGAGTCCCAAAACGCATCGAAGGTCCGCGGCTCTCCACCGTTGCTCCCATCGTGCGGTTCAGTTCGTACAACAGCTGGGACGTTGAGTTCATAGCCCGGATCAGAGAATCTTGCTGATCGGGAAGTCTCGCCAGCGCGTTGATAGCCGCGGCAGTCTTCCTCAGCTTCCAGTAGCAGACAGCTCCGCCAACGCCAAAAAACAGAGTAGCTGCCACCAATATCCAAATAATCCACAAATCTTCCACGTCTTCGACAGACAGAACGGTCAGACACATTGGCTTCCACTCCGACCACGAGTCCATAATGTATCCCACTGCGTGCGTGTCGGAGGGGCAAGCCGCTTCTCCTGGCCCGGTTCGCTTCGTGGAAAAAAATTATCTATAGAGGAAACAGCCCAAGTAATTAAATCCATTTCAAATTGGTTCGAGTGAGCGCTGAAGAGTTACAGACGAGACAAAAAGCAAGCAGGGAGGAGGAAAACTTAGGGAGGAGAGGAGCAAAAAGAGATGCGACCTGCTTTGCCGAGAGCGGAAGTAGTGTTGTTGTTGTTTTTTTGTTTGTTTTTTTGAGTCAAGAAAAAGGATAAAACTGTTCTTTGAATTTTTATTTTGTGTTTTGTGCAACAACCTTTTGACTTTATTTCACATACATCAGAACATTCATGTTTTGTGCATACAGTAAAGTCGCCAGCTTTTTGTATTCTTTTACAAATAAAGTCTGGGCATGTAAACTTTGGTTCCCGTACCACTTGGGCGGATGAGCCAGCAGAACTGAGCAGAGGGCCTGTTTCGTCAGGCTCGCTTCTGTCTTGCCTCACAATTTGCCGAAGAGGTCCTCTGTTGGACAGCCTGGTGAGGCACGAACCTGTTCCTACTCCAGGACTGACCAACCTGAGGTGGACTCGGTGGGGGTCTCTGCCGGTGCTCCCGCTTGTACGCCGGCCTCTTCTGCGGAGGATGACATGTGGCTGAACGGTGTTGAGGCTGCACGGGTCTGCTCCCGGTTGTCTCCATGGGGAAGAGGGGGGGCAAAAGCTCTCCTCGGCATGCCCTCCAGGAGTGCCTCAGCCTGTTTACGCCTCTGTTCCAACCTGGTCTGAATCCGGTCCAGGGCTCTCCCGAAGAGTCCCGTCGGCTCTATCGAGTGGTGCAGAAAATGGACCCGCTGACCTTCTGGGAGGTCAGTCAGAGTCATCCACAGATGACGTTGGGCAATGACCACCTCAGACATACATCTGCCTTGTGCAATGGTAGCTGTCCCCATCATGCAGAGCACAAAGTCCGTGGCCCTGGGGCTTCTTCTAGCACCTCAGTGGCAGCCTGCTTGTCTGTTGTCACCTGGAGCTCCTGCAGCTTTTCTGCCAGGTACGCCTGCATCATGGCGGATGCATTCATTGCGCGTGCCGCAAGGCCCTGAGCTCTGTAACACTTCTCGAGCTGTACAGCTGAGGCTCGATAGGCTTTACTGGGCAAAGTTGGTTTTGTTCCAGAAGATCTGTGGTCCAGGTGAGATGCAAGCGTGTCCTCCATTTGTGGCACGTTGGCTATTCCTGCTGCCTCCATTCCAGCCACGTTTAGAAACTGTGAGAGCGGGAGCAGCATGGGAGCTCTGGGTTCAACCCAGGTGCGAGTCAGCTCTGTGAGGATATCCGGGAAGATGGGCATCCTGTGCCTTGTTGTGGGTTGTTGTTTGGCATAAAAATAATTCCCTGCCAACCTCGTGACCTGTTGACGAGGTGGAGGTTCTGGCCAAGGGATCTGTAGCGTGTCCGCCACTCTGCGGCACAAGTTGAACAGCGCGGTTATCGAGGTGTCGGTCTCCGGCAGCACTGGCGCCGGGTTCTGTGAGAGGTCATCCTCCTCCTCCTTTTGTACTCGTTGTCAGCTTCATTACCAGAAATTTCACCTGAGGCTGTTAGCGAGATCTCGTCCGCGTTCATCATGCCTCGAGTGGCAAATTCGGCTGTGGAGTCCTCGATGGGAGGCGCCACGTCCGGGCTGTCGCCCCATTCAACCCGAGTACTGTCTTCCAAATCCCTGCTCTCAAGTTCCGGCGTGGGAGTGAGAGCCTCTGTGAGGCCCGGGTCTGTTGGCGCCGCAGCTGCGCCCATGGCTTTGGCCACAAAGTCTACTCAGTGTCTCCACACCGCCTCTAGCATCTGGCTGCAGTGTGGGCAAGAGTCGGGTGCGTCCAACGCAATTTCCGCGTGCAGCATCCCCAAGCAGACAGGACAGGCCTCGTGGGTGTCTGTCACCGAAAGTGAAAAAACGTAGCCGTTGGGGCAGGCGCGCGAGCTGGGGCTTGCCGCCCTGCTAGCCTTTTTCGTAAATCTTGGCTTTCGCATTCCTTTCTCGGGAGCCATGTCCGAGAAAAAACAAGCAAGTTTTCTTAAAATCCTTGTCCAAGACGTCTCCTCTGTCGCATCGCTTTTGCTGGCTAGCCTGCTACTACTTTAACAGGGTAGTGATGTGACGCAGTTAGCGCCATCGAGCGAAGCAGTCTGCGGAGAGAAGATAAGAAAACGTCAGGGTTAAGGAAAAAAGTGCCGGACTAGCTTTCGCCAGCCCAGCAATACGCAGGAAATTTCTCTGTGCGATCAGCGTAGGGAGAAAGCTCACCTCTGGTCGAGCGATGTAACAACAGAGAAGTCCCACATAGTTCAGGTTTAAGCGAGGTGAAGGGCAAAAAGAGAAAGTAGGATGGGCATCCGCGTCTTAAGTACTCAGAGGGCGGGGTCTCTGGGGTGACGCTGACGCCCCCTGCCGTAAAGGCGTGAATGTATTCCTTCAGGTAATCGTGCGGGGGGGCGCAATTCCCATAGCAATAGTGTTGCACCGAGAGACCTGACTGATAAGGGAACTGGGTTGCCATGTCAAAATCTAAGAACCACTTTAATTATTTGAAACCGTCCACCACAATCATTTGACAAACTATGCTTTTAAGTTTTATATTGCGTAGTTTCCCCAAATATCAGAGTGGCCAAAGGTTAATCTATGGTGGCCAAGACCTCCATCGGCAACCACTCTGGTTTAACCATTGCCCTGGTTGCAGACAAAATTGCTCCCTCTGCTCAACATAATTTGTCACTTTTTTTTAACTTGAAAAATCAAAACAAAACAAATAACTGTCTTCATATACACAGTCTAACTCTTACCCATATGAATATATTGCACCAGAAATATTAGATTTTACTAGAATTCCAGAAAAACACTTCTCTCGAAAATTACAAATATTCACTATTCAAATCCGTTAGCGACAGGGGACATCAGCACACTGCTTGTTTTAAATTGTAAATTAAATCAACATCTTCAAACAAAACACACTGAAAATACAGATCAGTCACATACATCAGAAGCTCTGCTGCCTAAACTGTGAAAAAAAAATAAAAAAATTTAAAGGCCCTTTTTAACCAGGATTTCCACATCCAGAAATAATGGGGAGACCGGCCCTTTTCTGTTGCCGGCCCAAAAGCCTGGAATAGTCTCCCCCTTGAGCTGCATGCCACCTCTGATCTGACTCTGTGCAAAACCAGACTGAAGACCCACTTGTTTTAACAAAGCTTTCAATCTGTAACTTTTATTACTTTTGGTATTTTAGTATGTAGCATTTTTATTTCCACTGCCTCCTTTTATTGCTGCTGTTTTTATTTTTATTTTCACTGATTTATTGTACCGGTTTTTATATTTTCTGTCCTGTTAAGCACCTTGGTCAATGCAAGGCATTGTAGGAAGGTGCTATACAAATAAAGTTTATTATTATTATTATTATTATTATTATTATTATTATTATTATTATTATTATTATTATTATTATTATTATTATTATTATTATTATTATTATTATTATTAAATAAAGCCATCAAGACATAATATAAGACAAAATGGCATAAAATCAATTAGCTTTTCTTTTTAAGGCGTTTATCAAAGAGTGTTTGGGGGAACTCATGCAGCCAGAGATAAATGAAACAATGAGAAAAGCAAAGTTTCCACAAATGCAAATGCTGCAAACAATATGCGTCCTCTCACTCAGGGTTTAATTTGAGCCGGATTCTGCCGGAACAAGATCTGAGAACTCTTATTTTGTCAGGGTGTGTTTGAGCAACTGTTTGCTTGGATCCGATAACGCAACTCTACGCCCCCTAAAAGTCCAAAGTCATTGCACTTTTTTTCTTTCCAAAAATATAATTAAACAGCACAATTAAATTGCAAATCAGTTTGACAGTTTAAGTGGGCTATAAATAATATTTTGCTCATTAAATTAGGCTACAACAAAATAAATATTTGATGTGTATTATTCACATTACATCACGTATCAAAACAATGGTGATAATTTGTCAAAATAACTTTGATTAAAGTGTCGAAAAGACAGTTCAATTTACTTTCATAAAACAGATGGATGGATTGTCCTCAGCTGGACAACTGAGAATTGAAGCACCTGAAGGCAGTGGCAACTGGAGCAGAAGAGAGCGAGTGGTGTTGGAGGTGAATGTCGAGATAATCAGGCAGTCATATGCAGGCAGGAACACATGCAGCAGCCATGAACAGATGCAGGAGTGGCCTGGAAGTTTCACATGTGAGTGAAGTCGGACAACAACGTGCAGGACTGAACTCAGCAGACAAGAATTCAGCAGACAAGAATCAGGCTCAGAGCCATGAGGTGAGAGAGGGGGGGCTTGTCTTCATTGAAGAGGAGCAGCAGAGCAGCTCTGCTTCTATGAAGGCAAGTCCTTCTCCCCTCTCTCTCTCACACACACACACGCGCAAACATAGTCGAACACACCTTCGCACAGAAGAAGAGAGCTGTTGTTGTTGCTCTCTAAAATCGTTATTAATTCAAGTATTAGATAAATGTAGATGTTTAAGAACCCATTAAAATACACAAATATGCCGGAAATGGCATCTACTTATTCAAAAATGTCTTGGGGAAGACCCAAAGACCCCCCCCCCCCCACACACGCTGGCCCATTCCAACACCAGTTGGTTTACAAATTAGGCCCTGCTCTCACTGTATAAAATATGACTTCAAACAAGGCAAGATGGTGGCGTTGACCTCAGAGCTGTCACTGCCTACCAGTCCTAATTCTGCAATAACTGCTGACCTGTAGATGATAGTTGCAGGGTCCACTGTGGTGTATTCATTCAACCTTTTTTTAGACGGATAAGTCACATTGAGCCTAGACGACTCATTTACAAGTGAGATCTGCTTAGACAGACAAAAAGTAATGAAACAGGACACATTAGGAATTGGAGGCAAAATAATTCCTATTAAAATCTTTCTTCTTGCCTGAGGAGAAAAAAAAAATTAAAAATCACCTCACACAAATAAG
>JBBPBX010023744.1:14493-40277 GCA_038048925.1 Garcialebias charrua | reverse complement strand
TATATTATAATATATAAAATGTGAAGAAGGACACATATGTCGAGCAATGGGGATATATAGAAAAACGTATGTTCATACATACATATACAAAATGTATGCATACATATATTTGTGCAACTTAGTTTACTGTGGTGACCCCTGATGAAGGGAGCAGCCGAAAGAAGAAGAAGAAAAAACACATGTACTGAACAAAAATATAAAAACAACACTTTTGTTTAAGCTCTCATTTTTCATGAACTGAACTCAAAGATCTAAGACTTTTTCTTTGTACAAAGTACAAAACATGTCTTATTCTCTGAAATATTGTTTATACATTTGTGTAAATCTGTGTTAGTGAGCACTTCTTTGTTGAGATAATCCATCTGCCTCATAGGTGTGGCATTTCAAGATATTGATTAGACAGCAGCCTTAGGATGGCTACAATACAAGGTCACTGTAATGTGCAGTTTTGTGATACAGCGCAGTGACACAGATGAAATTCTAAGGGAGCATGCATTTGGCATGCCATCCATCCATCTAACCATTCTCTTCCACTTATCTGGGATCGGGTCGCGGGGGTAGCAGCCTAAGTAGGGAGGCCCAGACTTCTCTCTCCCCAGCCACTTGGGCCAGCTCCTCTGGGAAATCCCAAGGCGTTCCCAGGCCAGCCAAGAAACATAGTCCCTCCAGTGTGTCCTGGGTCTTCCTCTGGGTTCCTTCCGGTGGGACGTGCCTGGAACACCTCACTAGGGAGGCGCCCAGGAGCTATCCTAACAAATGCCCGAGCCACTTCGACTGGCTCCTCTCGATGTGGAGAAGCAGCGGCTCTACTCTGAGTCCCTCCCAGATGACCGAGCTTCTCACCCTATCTCTAAGGGAGAGCCCAGAGACCCTGCAGAGAAAACTCATTTCAGCCGCCTGTATCCGTGATCTCGTTCTTTTGGTCAGAAACCCAAAGCTCATGACCATAGATGAAGGTAGGAATGTAGATTGACCGGTGAATTGAGAGTTTTGCCTTTTGACTTAGTTCTCTCTTCACCACGACAGACCAGTACAGCGCCCGCTTCACTGCCGATGCTGCACCTATCCGCCTATCAATCTCACGCTCCATTATTCTCTAATTCGTGAACAAGACCCTAAGATACTTAAACTCCTCCACTTGGGGCAGAACCTCCTTCCTGACCCGGAGAGGGCACTCTACCCTTTTCCGGCTCAAGACCATGGCCTTGGATTTGGAGGAGCTGATCCTCAACCTGGCTGTGTCACACTTGGCTGCAAACCGCTACATTAAAAGCTGTAGATCATGACCTGATCTAAAAAAGCTAATGTCTGGTCCTCAACATCATCAGGCCAGGACTCTGCGGTCTACACTCATCTCCAGGCCAGCGGTCACTCTTTCAGGGATGAAGATGTTCAAATCCTTGATAGAGAGGAACAATGGTTTGAGAGAGGAGTAAAGGAGGCCATCTTTGTGAAAAGAAACTGTCCATCATTAAACAGAGGTGGAGGCCTCCGGGTTCAACTGGCCCCCTCTTACAATTCTGTTATTACTAGTATCATACCATACCAACCATACCATACCAGTTTATTTATAAAGCACTTAAAAATACAGCATCAGCCGTCCGAAGTGCTGTACAAAACAAAAACAAAACACAAAACAATAAAAACAATCATATAAATAATCAGAACATCACAAGTAAAATAATACAACATTAAAACAGAGATGTGAACTCACTCTGGTTTAAAAGCCAATGAAAACATATGTGTTTTTAAACGAGTTTTAAAAACAGATATTGATGGGGCCTGCCTGACCTTCAGTGGCAGCTCGTTCCACAATTTAGGAGCCAGAGCTGAAAATGCTCTGTCTCCTCTGGTCTTATAAAAGGTTTTCGGGACTGCTAAAAGCATCTGGTCAGCGGATCTAAGAGCACGTGATGGCACATAAAGGTGAAGCAGTTCAGACAAATAAGAGGGACTAAAACCGTTCAAAGACTTAAAAACAAACAATAAAACTTTAAAATGGATTCTAAACTGGACAGGAAGCCAATGAAGGGACATTAAAACTGGAGTGATGTGCTCACGTCTGCCTGTACCAGTCAAAAATCGTGCAGCAGCATTTTGTACCAGCTGCAACCGTGAGAGCGAGGCCTTATTTACTCCGATCAGAAGAGAGTTACAATAATCCAGGCGTGAGGTAATAAAAGCGTGGATTACTGTCTCTAAGTGGTGTCTAGAAAGGAGGGGCTTGATTTTTGACAGGCGCCTCAGATGAAAGAACGAGGACTTAACCATGCTGTTGATGTGACAGTCCAGTTTCAGGCAGGGGTCAATTTTCACTCCTAGATTTGTCACAATCGACTTTTCATATGGGGCCAAAGAGGAAAAATCAAAAGTGGTGGGACTGTCAGGAGCACTAGATTTAAAGACCATAACCTCGGTCTTTTTTATCATTAAAATGGAGGAAATTAAGTGCCATCCACCCTCTGATGTCACCAAGACAGTCCAGAAGAGACTGCGTGGAGCCATTTTGTGTCCAAAATCCTGAAACACACATGTCTTTATACACAGTTTCAGCTATAACTCAAAAATTAATTGAGCTACAATTTTGAGACTTTTTACTCATTTACAACATTACAATTATCACATGTATAATGTTTATTTAAGAAAATGTTGAAATTCACTTTACACGGTCTTTCAATAGTAACTGGTTCATGTAAATTGAGGACCGTGTTGATTGTATCATAAAGAACACGGGGATTGTGAGAGTTGGCAACAATAATGTCAGAGAAATATTTGGCTCTGGCTGTTTTTACAGCTTGTTGATAGCGACGCCAACTCTCTCTCACCATATCAAATGAGACTTGGAGACCATCCTTTCTCCATTTGCGTTCATTTTTCCTGCATACCTGCCTAATGGCACGGGTATGGTCACTCAACCACGGATCAGATTTAGGCTTTGAACTCCTAGTTTTAATTGGGGCCACATCATTCAGAACAGTGTTGCATAAAGAATCAAAATGTAGTGAAAGCTCCTCAGTGCTGAGAGACACAGAGAGCTGTGAATCTAAATGACTAAAGGCAGTGGAAAAATGAGCAGCAGTGAATGAGTTAAAAACACGGCAGCTTCGAGCAGGAGCACAAGGTTTAACAGCTTTAGAAACAGGAATAAAATCTAATAAAACTGGCATATGGTCGGAAAACAATGCATCCCCAATTTCCAAGTTTAAAATAGACAAACCATAAGATAAGACAAGGTCCAGGGT
The DNA here is from genome assembly GCA_038048925.1 of Garcialebias charrua. Classification (NCBI taxonomy): domain Eukaryota; kingdom Metazoa; phylum Chordata; class Actinopteri; order Cyprinodontiformes; family Rivulidae; genus Garcialebias; species Garcialebias charrua. The sequence continues at coordinate 37,035 of JBBPBX010023744.1, read as the reverse complement.
GTGTGTACGTTCATGCGTTGGGCCCTTCACTGATTGAGTAAGTCCAAATGCATCCATTAAATCTAAAAAATCCTTCACCAGCGGCTTTCTAGGGTTGCACACCGTGATATTAATGTCTCCTAAAAATAAAATTTGCTCATATTTGGACATGTAATCACTCAAGAAATCAGAAAAGTCCCGTATGAAGTCCTTATTATACTTGGGAGCCCTGTAGATGACTGCGCACAGAAGCGGAGGAGCGCAACCCAACTCAAACATGCTCAATTCAAACGAAGAAAAAGCAGCCGTGGGGAGCAGCTGCTTACAGTCAAAACATGATTTATAAATGACAACCAAACCTCCTCCACGACCCAAGGGCCTTGGGGTATTAAAATATGAGCAGCCATGGGGTAAAAGTTCTGAGAAAACACTGGACTCACCCGGATAAATCCCAGTTTCCGTCACGGAGAGAAAGTCCAAACCCTGAGACGAATAAAAATCCATCCATCCATCCATCCATCCATTTTTGTCCGCTTATCCGGGGTCAGGTCGCGGGGGGTAGCAGCCTAAGTAGGGAGGCCCAGACTTCCCTCTCCCCAGCCACTTGGAGCAGCTCCTCTGGGGGAATCCCAAGGCGTTCCCAGGCCAGCCGAGAAACATAGTCCCTCCAGCGTGTCCTGGGTCTTCCTCTGGGTCTCCTCCCGGTGGGACATGCCCGGAACACCTCACCAGGGAGGCGTCCAGGAGGCATCCTAACCAGATGCCCGAGCCACCTCAACTGGCTCCTCTCGATGTGGAGAAGCAGCGGCTCTACTCCGAGTCCCTCCCGGATGACTGAGCTTCTCACCCTATCTCTAAGGGAGAGTCCAGACACCCTGCGGAGAAAACTCATTTCAGCCGCTTGTATCCGAGATCTCGTTCTTTCGGTCACAACCCAAAGCTCATGACCATAGATGAGGGTGGGAACGTAGATCGATCTGTAAATTGAGAGCTTTGCCTTTCGACTCAGCTCTCTCTTCACCACCGATGGTGGGGGAGGATGCCGGTCAGACCTGGCAGACCCAAACGTATTGTGAGGGTCTGCTGGGAACGTCTGGCAGAGTCTCCCGTAAGACGGAGCTTTAACTCCCACCTCCGGGAGAGCTTTGAACACGTTCCGAGGGAGGCGGGGGACATTGAGTCCGAGTGGGCCATGTTCCGCGCCTCTATTGTCGAGGTAGCTTATCAGAGTTGTGGCCGCAAGGTTGTTGGTGCCTGTCGTGGTGGCAACCCTCGAACCCGGTGGTGGACACCGGCGGTGAGGGATGCTGTCATGCTGAAGAAGGAGTCCTATTGGGCCTTTTTGGCCTGTGGGACCCCGGAAGCAGCAGATAGGTACCGACAGTCCAAGCGGCATGCGGCTCGGGTGGTTGCTGAGGCAAAAACTCGGGCGTGGGAGGAGTTCGGAGAGGCCATGGAGAATGACTTCCGTACGGCTTCGAGGCGATTCTGGTCCACCATCCGGCGTCTCAGGGGGGGAAAGCGGTACGCGACCAACACCATTTATGGTGGGGATGGCGTGCTGTTGACCTCAACTCGGGATGTTGTGAGTCGGTGGGCGGAGTACTTCGAAGACCTCCTCAATCCTACTGGCACGTCTTCCACTGAGGCACTACTGCAATCGGCTACTGGCACTGGTCTTCCACTGAGGAAGCGGAGCCTGGGGACTTTGGGTCGGGCTCTCCAATCTCTGGTGCTGAGGTCACCGAGGTGGTTAAAAAGCTCCGCGGTGGCAGGGCTCCGGGGGTGGATGAGATTCGCCCTGAGTTCCTTAGGGCTCTGGATGTTGTGGGGTTGTGTTGGCTTACGCGACTCTGCAATATCGCGTGGACATCGGGGGCAGTTCCCTTGGATTGGCAGACTGGGGTGGTGGTTCCCCTATTCAAAAAGGGGGACCGTAGGGTGTGTTCCAACTATAGGGGGATCACACTCTTAAGCCTCCCTGGTAAGGTCTATTCAGGGGTTCTGGAGAGGAGGGTCCGTCGGATAGTCGAACCTCGGATTCAGGAGGAGCAGTGTGGTTTTCGTGCTGGTCGTGGAACACTGGACCAGCTCTACACCCTCAGCAGGGTCCTGGAGGGTACGTGGGAGTTTGCCCAACCAGTTTACATGTGCTTTGTGGACTTGGAAAAGGCATTCGACCGCGTCCCTCGGGGGGTTCTGTGGGGGGTACTCCGGGAGTATGGGGTACCAGGCCCATTGATATGGGCTGTTAGGTCCCTGTACGACCGGTGTCAGAGCTTGGTCCGCATTGCCGGCAGTAAGTCAGGCTCGTTTCCAGTGAGAGTTGGACTCCGCCAAGGTTGCCCTTTGTCACCGATTCTGTTCATAACTTTTATGGACAGAATTTCTAGGCGCAAGCCAAGGTGTTGAGAGGATCCGTTTTGGTGGCCTTAGAATCGCTTCTCTGTTTTTTGCAGATGATATGGTCCTATTGGCTTCATCAGGTCGTGATCTACAGCTTTCGCTGGAGCGGTTTGCAGCCGAGTGTGATGCGGCCGGGATGAGGATCAGTTCCTCCAAATCCGAGGCCATGGTCTTGAGCCGGAAAAGGGTAGAGTGCCCTCTCCAGGTCGGGGAGGAGGTCCTGCCCCAAGTGGAGGAGTTTAAGTATCTCGGGGTCTTGTTCACGAATGAGGGAAAACTGGAGCGTGAGATCGATAGGCGGATAGGTGCACCATCCGCAGTGAAGCGGGCGCTGTACCGGTCTGTCGTATAAAATAATAAAATAAAAATCCTTCAGAATAAAAGTTTTGTTTGCAACAGATCTCGCGTTTACCAGACCTATCCTGATAGGAACTGGGTCTGGCGATGCAGCAGAAGAATTAATCCGAGCAAAGTGTTGCAAATTTCCAAGGTCGGCACTTCGCCAGCGGAAATTTGGAGGAGTGAGACGTGGAGGAAAGAAATGTTGATCCGAGTCGACAACAGGTACCAGCCAGGAATCAACAGGGTCCAAGGAGCGCCGCGAAGCATGCAGACCAGGAAATGATCAAAGCTGGGACAGGAATACTACCGGCGAACTTGCCAAAATGGTCCTCAGCTTCACCAAGAGCCCACCGCGTTTACCTCGACGCCTGTGACGTCTTCTCCGGCGAGGGGGGTGTGGTGCCCGGCACAGGTATGATGGAACTCTGGCCAACAGCGGGGACAAAGAATCATGCTTTTCATGACGATGTAAAATATTAGCAGCAGGCAGATGAAGCCCAAAAAGAGTTTGGCGATCATACACCAGTAGAGAGTCCACATCATAAAAGCATAGAAACAATAATAATAATAAAAGACAGATAGAGAGTGGCAGACGAGATGCCTAACACACTGGCGCCATCTTGCCATATGCAGTATCACTCTGTGAATAGCAAACAACCATCAGGTTGCTAACGATCCATCGCTGATGCTCCTCCGTGATCATGTGAAGAGTTTAAGTATTAATGTTTTTCTGACCAAATGTTTATCAATTTTTATGTTAAGAGTCAACACTTGTGAGAGAAAACATTAAAGCCTTGAAGTGGGGGGTTTTGTGTGGCTTTGCTTCAAAGGCCCGGAGTTTCTTTGAATGATAAAAGGGCCCATCCTTCTTGGAAAAACTAGTCTTTGATGAATGGTTGCATATCACCCATCTCACTTCAAGTCTTGCAGTTCTGCAGAAAAGGGAGTAAACTTGGAGATGGAGCACAGCTCAGCAGTTAAGGGCAAACTGACCTTGTAGCTTTTAGATGAAATAGAAAGCTTTTGGCGGTGCTTGGCATCGCTCTGAAAACAAGTTTTGAGTGAAGTCATTACACGTACTCCACAAGGTATGAAATGAAGAAGCGCTCGGATGAACAATTTGAGTCTACCGTGGGTCTGATCAACGCCCGGTGTGTACATTGATGACTATCTCTTGCCGACCAGTGCGGCTCCCCTGTTCAAGTGTCAAAGGTGAGAAAATACTGTAATTTGTCAATGCCTAAGTTTGTGTGTGCTGTTAGTACTGTGGTGAGATTAAACAGACACTTTTGATCTTAGCAGGAAAACAGTTTGTGTATGTGCTGTTAGTACTGTGGTGGATTTAAATGACATATTATTTCTAGCAGGAAAACAGTTTGTATGTGTGACTTGTATGTTTATTGTACATCTGAGGTGATGTACAACTGTTTGTTTACTTTTTACTTTTTCCTGTAACAGACTTCTTTAATAAATATTCATTATTTTTAATTAAGTCTGATGTGTATGAACTTTTTCCAAACATTGAGTGTGCCCACCTTTCACGAATCTGAAAAGATGATAAAACATTAACCATTTGGGTTGATCTGAAATATCATAAAACATCATGTGAGCAGCTGGTTTAGGCTGTCAGCAGCAAACTGGTTGATCCACTGTGAGAGGGTGATATTTATAAGACTGAGCTGAATGCAGCATCTCAGATTGAGGAAGTCTTTCGGACGAAAGACGAAATGTTTCCACAGTTTTTTTTTTGAAGGTCCAGAGGACCAAACTTAGCTTTTTTAGATTTTTCTACCTGGATTATTGAGCGTGCATCAGGGTTTCATGACCTGATGAAGCCAATAGGACCACTTCATCTGCAAAAAACAGAGAAGCGATCCCAAGGCCACCAAAACGGATCCTGTCAACACCTTAGCTATGTCTAAAAATTCTGTCCATAAAAGTTATGAACAGAATTGGTGGCAAAGGGCAACCTTGGTGGAGTCCAACTCTCACTAGGAACAAGCCCGACTTACTGCCAGCAATGCAGACCAAGCTCTGACATTGGTCGTATAGGGACCTAACAGCCCGTATCAAAGGGCCTGGAATCCCATACTCCCAGAGTACCCTCAACAGGGCTCCCCAAGGGACGTGCTTTGTGCTTTGTGGACTTGGAGAAGGCTTTCATGACCTGATGAAGCCAACTGGTTGGGCAAACTCTCACGTACCCTTCAGGACCCTGCTGAGGGTGTAAAGCTGGTCCAGTGCTCAACAACCAGGACAAAAACCACACTGCTCCTCTTGAATCTGAGGTTGGACTATCCGACAGACCCTCATCTCCAGAACTCCTGAATAGACCTTACCATGGAGGCTTGAGATCGTGATCCTCCCTTTAGTTGGAACCCACTCTACGGCCCCCCTTTTTGAATAGAGGAACCACCACTCTAGTCTGTCAATCCAGGGGAACTGCCCCCGATGTCCACACAATGTTACAGCATCATGTAAGCCAACACAACCTCACAACATCCAGAGTCTTACGGAAGTCCGGGCGAATCTCATCCACCACTGGGGCCCTGCCACCGAGGAACTTTTTAACCACCTCAGTGACCTCAGCACCAGAGATTGGAGAGCCCGACTTAAAGTCCCTAGGCTTCGTTTCCTCAATGGAAGACGTGCCGGTGGGATTGAGGAGGTCTTCAAAGTCTTCAGCCCACCGACCCATGACGTCCTAAGTTGAGGTGAGCAGCACACCGCCTCCACTATAAATAGTGTTGGTGGCATACCGCTTTCTCCCCCCCTCCCCGAGACACTGGATGGTGGACCAGAATTGCCTCAAAGCCATGTGGAAGTAATTCTCCATGGCCTCTCCAAACTCCTCCCACACCCAAGTTTTTGCCTCAGTGACCACCGAGCCACATGCTGCTTGGACTGTCAGTACCTATAAGCTGCTTCCAGGGTCCCACAGGCCAAAAAGGCCCAATAGGACTCCTTCTTCAGCCTGACAGCATCCCCCACAGCCAGTGTCCACCACCGGGTTCGAGGGTTACCGTTGCGACAGGTACTAACAACCTTAGGGCCACAGCTCCGATAAGCTACCTCGACAATAAAGGTGCGGAACATGGCCCACTTGGACTCAATGTCCCCCGCCTTCCTCATAACATGTTTGAAGCTCTCTCGGAGGTGGGAGTTAAAGCTCCATCTCCCGGGAGACTCAGCTAGACGTTCCTAGCAGACCCTCACAATACGTTTGGGTCTGCCAGATCTGACCGGCATTCTCCTCTAACATTGGAGCCGACTCACCACAAGGTAGTGGTCAGTGGACAGCTCTGCCATTCTATTAACCCGAGTGTCCAAGACATGCAGCTGCAAATCAGATGAGACAACAACAAAGTCGATCATCAAACTGCGACTTAGGGTGTCCTGTTCCAAGAGAACATATGGGCGGCCGTGGTGTAGTGGTAATGGCAGTCGTCCCCCGATCGGAACATTGGCGGTTACAATCCCGGTTCCCCACACCATGTGTCGTTGTGTCCTTGGGCAAGACACTTAACCCCGAGTTGCTCCCGGTAGGACTGGAAAGCACCTTGCATGGTAGTCTGCCGCTACCGGTGTATTTTATTTTTATTTTATTTATGTAATTTATTCATCTTGAATCAAAACACAAAGCAACAAATTCAGAACATATATAGAAAGCAAAAAAACAGATTTAAAATGAAAGGAAGCAGATGAAGAATAAAATTCTTATAATATCTGCCCCTTCTAAAAACAAAATTCTGTTTAACACTCAAATCAAACAATGATCATACATGAACAAAAAATTTATAGCCCATAACAATTGTTGAAGATTAATAAATTAACAATTTTGCATTTGTAGATATCTATTTAAGAATTTGCGTTTAATCAACTTTTTAAATATAGGTTTTGATTCAATTTTTTTGTCATCATTTTCCAAACCATTCCACAAATCTATTCCATGCATTAAAGTAAACCGACCCTTTAAACTGGTTCTATAATGTGGCTTAACAAAAATGTCTGTTCCCTTAAGATTGTAACAGCTTTTTCTTTTTAAAAAATGTTTTTGAATATTATGAGGTAGTTTGTGGTTTTGAGCTTTATGCATTAATAAGTAAATATTGTATTCTACTAGATCGTAAAACTTCAATAGTTTCATTTTATAGAATAGATTGTTTGTAGGATGATAATAATGCATTCTTGTTATAATTTGTGCATTCTTGTTATAATTCGTATAGCTCTTTTTTGAAGGATGAAAATAGGCTTTGTTAAGGTTTTGCACGCAGTTCCCCAGACATCAACACAGTAAAAACAAAAAAGGCGTTCAATACAGGATCAACTGGACTTTATTTGTTGCAGAAAACGTTTCGACTTCTGTCCAGAAACGTCGAAACGTTTTCTGCAACAAATAAAGTCCAGTTGATCCTGTATTGAACACCTTTTTTGTTTTTATCATGTCCTGGACGACTGAGAATCTTCACCAGCATATCAACACAGTAAATTAAGTGTGGTACTATGATTGTATTGTATAACAAATACAAGGCATTGTCATTCAGTAAATCCTTTGCTTTATATAATACTGCTATGGATTTGGACAATTTAGTTTTAACAGAATTTACGTGTTGTCTCCATGATAATTTATCGTCAATGATTACACCTAGAAATTTCATTTCACTGACTCTCCCTATTTCCACACCGTTAATTTTGAAGGGAAAAACTGAGGTTATCTTTTTTTTGCTAAAAATCATATAATTGGTTTTATCAATATTCAATGATAACTTATTTAAATTAAACCAGGTTTGTATATTAACAAACTCATTATTCATCAAATCAATCAAATATTTCAAATCATCACTAGAACAAAAAAAAGTAGTATCGTCAGCAAAAAGAACACATCTAAGCATACTTGACACATTCATCAAATCATTTACATATAAAATAAACAATTTCGGTCCGAGCACAGAACCCTGCGGCACGCCACATGAAATACCACAGAGGCCAGATCTTACATTGTTCATATGTACAAACTGTTTTCTGTTATGCAAATAACTACGTATCCAATGCAGAGCTGTTCCTCTAATACCATATTTGTCCAGTTTTTCGAGTAGAATTGAATGGTCGATAGTGTCAAATGCCTTTCTTAGATCAACAAAAACACTTAGACAATATTGTTTTTTATCAACAGCTGTGATGACATGTTCCATCAATTCCATGAGAGCCATGGAAGTTGAGTTATTTGCTCTGAACCCGTATTGACTTTTACTTAAGATATCATGTTTATCCAGAAATAAATCAAGTCTACTTACAAATAATTTTTCTAAAATTTTGGAGAACTGCGGTAACAAAGATATGGGCCTATAATTGTTATATAAACATTTATCGCCATTCTTAAAAAGAGGAACTATCTTGGCTATTTTCATTCTGTTCGGGAATGTTCCAGACGAAAAAGACAGATTACAAATGTATGTAATGGCTCAATGACATAGTTCATTATTTCCTTCACAATCATCATGTCCATGTTTTCACAGTCTTTTGATCTTTTATTCACCCCCAAATTCCAAAAAACGCCTAAAAAATACATACCCAAATTGAATTAGAAGCTGTTCTTGAACCCTATGTACTACAAACAATTGGATGGTGTCTTTGTAAAGATAAGACTTTGAATTTTTAGTTTCAGCAGTCATATTTGTTGTATCTGTTATTATTTTTTATTCATTGAAGTGAGAGTACACAGAAATAAAGTATTTTTCTTGCCTCGCCTAAAAATATTTGTATGTGTCAAGCACATGCACACTGACACAACAAGATAGTGATTTGAATTTCATATGAGGCCAAAGACAGAAGTCTTTACTAATACAGTTTCAAATTTGAAGTCAATAGCATAAAAATTGAGGATTCTGTGCCTGTTTTTGTATGTGCAGGTCCAGGCGGAAATTTGTGAATCTAGTACTTTACAGTAAATGTGCCATACTGTGTAACACCTGTATTATGCAAACTTGAAATGTCTGAATATTTTTCTGTACTTCAACATACTTCAGGATGGCTGTCTATTCAAAGCTTACATCTGTTCCATTCATATATTTACTCTAAAAATGATAGAAATACAGTAAAATGACAGCAGGCCGCTCGTAGCTCGGGGACTACCTGTATACTGTATCTCACAAGAGGAGATATTTCACCCCCAAAGAAACTACAGCAGTGCTGCTGCATTTCTACAGCCTAAGATAAGACTCTGATAACACACACAGAGGTGTAATTATCTCCACAGGGGTTTCCTGACCCCAGAAGCAGCCCTGCTGCGACACACAGAGCTGCGCACACAAAGGAGGCAGGAGCAGCTTTGGGGGAGATCAGTTTCTTTTTCCTTGTAAATCAAGCTGTAAAAGCTTTTATTTCATGTTCACATCTAATTTACCCATGGCTAAAGAGCGATCAAAGTTAGAAAACGACGCCTAAACGTCAACAAACACGCACTTACCGTGTGACGCACGAAGGGCACAGCTGCCGGTCATCGCTCCTAAGTGATTCTCAGCCCTTTCAAGTAACTCAAACCATGTCATGTGACATGTCTATCGAAAGGCAATTTCATTGGCTAAAAGATTGTGATGTCAAAATTAGCTCTCATTTGATTGGCTAAGACCCACGTGGGGTACAACAGGAGGAGGGTGCAAGCTAGCTTGTTGGGTTTCTCACATTTGATTGGCTCTAGAAACTGAAAAGTTTCACCCAGTTGGTCAAAATTGGTGTCAATCAAAAGCAGACAGCCTATGGAACACTTTTAAAGCGTCAGAACTTTCAAAGCTGCCATATTTGGGAAACCACGATCTCTTTTTGATCTAACACCTGCAGCTTCGGCAGAAACGGTACCGGGGCCGGGCCCGCGCCTGTCAAGAGGTTAACAAACTCATTATTCATCAAATCAATCAAATATTTCAAATCATCATTAGAACAAAAAAAAGTAGTATCGTCAGCAAAAAGAATACATCTAAGCATACTTGACACATTCATCAAATCATTTACATATAAAATAAACTATTTCGGTCCGAGCACAGAACCCTGCGGCACGCCACATGAAATACCACAGAGGCCAGATCTTACATTGTTCATATGTACAAACTGTTTTCTGTTATGCAAATAACTACGTATCCAATGCAGAGCTGTTCCTCTAATACCATATTTGTCCAGTTTTTCGAGTAGAATTGAATGGTCGATAGTGTCAAATGCCTTTCTTAGATCAACAAAAACACTTAGACAATATTGTTTTTTATCAACAGCTGTGATGACATGTTCCATCAATTCCATGAGAGCCATGGAAGTTGAGTTATTTGCTCTGAACCCGTATTGACTTTTACTTAAGATATCATGTTTATCCAGAAATAAATCAAGTCTACTTACAAATAATTTTTCTAAAATTTTGGAGAACTGCGGTAACAAAGATATGGGCCTATAATTGTTATATAAACATTTATCGCCATTCTTAAAAAGAGGAACTATCTTGGCTATTTTCATTCTGTTCGGGAATGTTCCAGACGAAAAAGACAGATTACAAATGTATGTAATGGCTCAATGACATAGTTCATTATTTCCTTCACAATCATCATGTCCATGTTTTCACAGTCTTTTGATCTTTTATCCTGAAATTTGTTAACCACCATCATGATTTCTTCTTTATCAGTTCCTTTGAGAAACATACTGTTCATACAGCTATCAATTGAATGACTCACATTTATATCCGTTTTTGGTATTTTTGAAGCAAGGGTAGATCCCACATTTGCAAAATAATTGTTAAATCCATTCACTATTTCTTTCTCATCACGGATTTCAACATTATTTTCCACAAAATATTTTGAAGTACTCGTACCAACCTTGTTTTTATTTAAGACATTATTCATTATTTTCCAAGTTGTTCTTATATCACCACTGCTTTTATGTAGCAGTTTACTATAGTATTCCTTTTTTTGTTTTCTTATAATCCCTACTAATTTGTTTTTATATTTTTTATATTTTGTCTCAGTATCAACTGTTTTGGATTTTATAAAACATGAATACAGATTATTCTTTTTTTTACATGCATTTCTCAGTCCTTTCGTCATCCATGGTGGATCTATTGTATCTTTATTTTGTTTGTCATTAATTTTCACACAATTTTTATTGTACAAAACTTCTAGTATATTCATAAACTTATCATAAGATTCATTTACGTCATTTACATATACATCATCCCATTTTTGTTTATTTAGATCATCTTTTAAGTTGTCTAGTGCTTTTTTTGATGTGATTATTAATTTATTGTTTTTTCTAATAATTTTCTTGTAGAGGAAATCATTTTTATAAATTATGAAAATTGGCAAATGATCACTAATATCAGACATCAAAATACCATTTGTCACATCCCCATTTATGACATTTGTGAAGACATTATCGATTATGGTGGCACTATGAGATGTGATCCTTGTTGGTTTTGTTATTAATGGAAAGAAACTTAAACTACTCATTGAGTCTAGGAATGTTTCGGTGTTATTATAGTCAGTTTTGTTCCCAATGTCAATGTTGAAGTCACCACACAAGAAGACTTTTTTGTTACTGCTCTTCACTAATAATTCATTGATCTTATCAGTGAATTGATCTATTCTTGATTTTGGTGATCGATATACACAACTTATTAGTATGTTTTTATTTTTTTTATTTATTATTTCTATTGTAATCATTTCTAACAAATTGTCAACAACTGTAGACATCTCTTTTTGTATCCTACACTCTATTTCACATTTAACAAATATAGCCACCCCTCCACCTCTCTTATTTTGCCTATTTCTATAATACAATTCATACCCTTCAATATATACATTTTGAATATTTCCATCGTGTAACCAGGTTTCTGATAAAGCAACTATTGTAAAAGGTGTATCAAATGTTTTCAAATAATCTGATATCTCAGATATTTTTGCATTAAGGCTTCTACAGTTTATATGAATAATTGAGAGTGCTTCACTTGTCTTACTAATTTCATTAAACTGCTCAATATTATAATAATTGCTATCCATTGTAGTTGGAAAAAGATTACCATTAATTACATCATCTACATTATATATTTTGGATTGTGATTCATCGTCCATTAAATTATTTGGTATAGGTGTTTTTCATAGTACAGGGAACCCTCGAGGTACGACACCTGCGACCTACGGCAACGCAGACTTACGACAGGCCTCTTTGAAAGAATGCCGTCGACATACGACCGAAAAAACGGACTTACGACAGAAATACATTAGAAGTATGTAATCGAGATACGGCAAAAAAAGTGCGACACTACGGCAAGCGGCAAGGTGGGGGAGGGGTACACACCTTGGGTGTTCGCGCATGACAGTGGGCGTGACCATGTGGTAGGGGTTGGGCGACACTGCCGTACTATTTAAAGGGACGCCATCTTCACCACGTTGTTGAGTTTCGGCGAGAGAGAGAAAAGCAAACGTACGTACACTTTATCGATCATTAGCATTGCATTCAGTTAGCATTAGGTTTAGCGAGAGGTATTTTATTAGCCACAGGTAGCATAGGTTTAGCGAGCGGTATTTTATTAGCCACAGGTAGCATAGGTTTAGCGAGCGGTATTTTATTAGCCACAGGTAGCATAGGTTTAGCGAGCGGTATTTTATTAGCCACAGGTAGCATAGGTTTAGCGAGCGGTATTTTATTAGCCACAGGTAGCATAGGTTTAGCGAGCGGTATTTTATTAGCCACAGGTTAGGTAGCATAGGTTTAGCGAGTTTTTTTTTTTTTGACATTTTTTTTCGTGAGAGAGAAATAAAATGGGACCCAAGAGGCCTTCGAAGTCCGCTGATAAGGGTGCGGGTAAGAAACCCAGGCAGACCATAACCCTTGAGACGAAGCTAAAAATTGTTAAAATGTGTGATGGGGGCATGTCAGCGACCGAGGTAGCAGCGAAGCTAGGCTTTCCGCGTTCGACGGTGGGCACGATCAAGGCAGACAGAGAGAGAATTCTGGACCAAGTGCGTCGTTCCGCACCCATGAAGTCCACAATTATCACGAAGCAGAGAACGGGTGTTTTGGTGGAGATGGAGAGGTTGCTCTTGGTTTGGATCGAGGACAATGCTCAAAGGCGCGTGCCCGTGTGCATGGCCGTGATCAGGGAGAAGGCCCGCATGATTTACAGCACGCTGAAAGCTAGGAGTCAGGGAGGTGCGGGGGAGGAGGGAGGTGCGGGGGAGGAGGGGGCAGGACAGAGCGAGCAAGGCGAAGGCACGTCACAACAGAGCGACTCAGGCGAAGCGACGTCACAGCAGAGCGATCCTGGAGAAGGGACGTCAAGCAGCACTTCAGGGAGGGGTGCTGTGGGAGAGGGGGACACTGGACCTGATGAATTCACTGCCTCCAAAGGATGGTTTCAGCGCTTCAAGGACAGAGCGAATTTGCACAACCTAAAAATACAGGGTGAGCATTTAATTTCTCTTATTTTTTTTTGTTACAGGTACAGGTAGTCCTTGACTTCCGATTAAAAAAAAAAATTCATTTTACTGTTTTTGTGTGCATTTAAACAGGAGAGGCAGGCAGTGCTGACCACGCAGCAGCTGAGGCCTTCCCGGACAAACTGGCTCAGGTCATCAGGGACGGCGGGTACACTGCCCAGCAAGTGTTTAATGTCGATGAGACAGGCCTGTTCTGGAAGCGTTTGCCCAACAGGACCTACATTAGCAGAGATGAGCGAATAGCAGCAGGTCACAAAGTTGGCAAGGAGCGCCTGACCTTGCTGCTTGGGGGGAATGCTTCTGGGGACTGCAAACTCAAGCCCTTGTTGATTTACCAATTTGAAAACCCCAGAGCCTTCAATCATGTTGATAAAAAAAGGCTTCCAGTCTATTGGGCATCAAATAGGAAGGCCTGGGTAACGCTGGAAGTGTTTTCAAAATGGTTTAAGCAACAATTTGTGCCAGATGTCAAGCGTTTTTGCCATTCCCAAAACATTCCCTTTAAAGTCCTGCTGGTGTTGGACAACGCTCCAGGACACCCCCCTGATCTCACCGACATTAACACGGCTGTGCAGGTGGTGTACCTGCCTCCTAACACCACCTCGCTGATCCAGCCGATGGACCAAGGGGTGATAAGTACGTTTAAGGCGTACTATCTCCAGAGGGTCATTCGTAACGCTTTGGAGGCAACCGGAATGACTCCAGGTGTCAGCCTCAAAGACTTCTGGAGAACATACAACATCCACGATGCTGTGCTGAACATTGATCACTCCTGGAATCGTGTGACTCAGAACAACATGAGCGGCGTGTGGAAGAAGGTGTGTCCACAGCTTGTTCAACAGGTACACGATTCCAGGGAGGTTGACAATGTCATTGAGGACGTTGTGAGGATGGGCAGGTCACTGGAGCTCGAGATGGACGTGGATGATGTCCAACAGCTTCTGGGATCAACAGGAGAGGACCTGTCAGTGGAAGACCTCCTTCTCCTCGACAGGCACGTCCCGGCTGAGGAAGAGGTGCAGGCCAACCCTAACCCACCCAAGACCTTCAGCCGGCAGGAGTTGGCATTGGCCTTCAAGGACTTCCACAGCGGCTTGGCCCGGTTAGAGAAGCAGGACGAAGATGGGGAGAGGTTTGAGAGGGCTCGAAGAGTCATCTTGGGCGGGCTGGCGTGTTATCAGCAGATCCTGGACGAGAAGAAGCAAGAGGCTGTGCAGAGCAGCATGTTAAGGTTTGTCACCGTCTCTGCAGCTCCTCTTCCTCCAGGATCTGCTGGTGCACCAGAAGATCCAACACCAGCCAGTCCTCCTGCAGCAAGCCAAGATGACTCCATGGACAACTCAGCCTCTCCCCAGTAAAAGACGCCTCCCCTCTCTGCCTCCCCTCTCCCTCCCTCCAGGTAATGAATTGTTATTTTTATTTTTCAGAGTTGTGTCACGTTACACACAGTAACTTCATCTGTTAATCAATTTGTATCTACTTCTGTTCACAGCCTGCTGCTCCTCCTCCTCCACCTCCTCTCCACCAGCTCCACCATCCCATCACTGACCTGCCCACCTTCACATAACAGCACAGCATCGTGTGAAAGGTACAGCAAAGACATGTCGTTGTTTTTTCCTGTAGTTTTTGTTTTATGCTACATCTACTGTAAACATCACCGCTCTCTCGACAGCCTCCAAAGCGTCACGCCCCCTTGGTCCATCAACACATGTGCACCACACCACACAGGTAAGGAGAAGTTGTTGTTGTCTGTGTTTTCATTCTTTGCAGATGTTCACGTCTGTGTGTGGGTTTATACTGTACAGTACAGAACCACCTGTTGCTCTGCCTCATGGACCAGGCTATGGAAGTGAACTTCCACCTGTTGCTCTTGCCTCATGGACCAGGCTATGGAAGTGAACTTCCACCTGTTGCTCTTGCCTCATGGATGGACGTGTGTCCACTCTGTCCTGCCTGCCTGCCTGCCTGCCTCTCTCCCTCTAGCACCTCTCCATCATTGCACCACACCAATCAGGTGAGGACAAGATGTTTGCCATCTTCAGGTGTTCACAGGCCCACCTGTAAGAGCTCATGTTCATTTTTGTGTTGTTGTTTTCACAGCTCACATCGTGGACTTTCCTCATGGATGGACGTGTGTCCACTCTGTCCTGCCTGCCTGCCTGCCTGCCTGCCTCTCTCCCTCTAGCACCTCTCCATCATTGCACCACACCAATCAGGTGAGGACAAGATGTTTGCCATCTTCAGGTGTTCACAGGCCCACCTGTAAGAGCTCATGTTCATTTTTGTGTTGTTGTTTTCACAGCTCACATCGTGGACTTTCCTCATGGATGGACGTGTGTCCACTCTGTCCTGCCTGCCTGCCTGCCTGCCTGCCTGCCTGCCTCTCTCCCTCTAGCACCTCTCCATCATTGCACCACACCAATCAGGTGAGGACAAGATGTTTGCCATCTTCAGGTGTTCACAGGCCCACCTGTAAGAGCTCATGTTCATTTTTGTGTTGTTGTTTTCACAGCTCACATCGTGGACTTTCCTCATGGATGGACGTGTGTCCACTCTGTCCTGCCTGCCTGCCTGCCTGCCTGCCTGCCTCTCTCCCTCTAGCACCTCTCCATCATTGCACCACACCAATCAGGTGAGGACAAGATGTTTGCCATCTTCAGGTGTTCACAGGCCCACCTGTAAGAGCTCATGTTCATTTTTGTGTTGTTGTTTTCACAGCTCACATCGTGGACTTTCCTCATGGATGGACGTGTGTCCACTCTGTCCTGCCTGCCTGCCTGCCTGCCTGCCTCTCTCCCTCTAGCACCTCTCCATCATTGCACCACACCAATCAGGTGAGGACAAGATGTTTGCCATCTTCAGGTGTTCACAGGCCCACCTGTAAGAGCTCATGTTCATTTTTGTGTTGTTGTTTTCACAGCTCACATCGTGGACTTTCCTCATGGATGGACGTGTGTCCACTCTGTCCTGCCTGCCTGCCTGCCTGCCTGCCTGCCTGCCTCTCTCCCTCTAGCACCTCTCCATCATTGCACCACACCAATCAGGTGAGGACAAGATGTTTGCCATCTTCAGGTGTTCACAGGCCCACCTGTAAGAGCTCATGTTCATTTTTGTGTTGTTGTTTTCACAGCTCACATCGTGGACTTTCCTCATGGATGGATGTGTGTCCACTCTGTCCTGCCTCTGTCGTCCAGGACATCAGTCCTGCCATCTGCCTCCATCCATCACCTGGGTCAACACCTTCTGCATGTATGACTGCTGCCAAAACAAACAAAAAAACACCTTTGCTGATGGACAGAACTGTTCACATCAGGACCACACCGCTGAGCTCCCACCTGGCCTAAAATGCTCCCATCATTCATGGATGAGCACTGGCTAAGCAGTTCCATCTGATCCAGGTTTGAACTTGAGAAAAACATCAGTGTCTACCTACACTTCAGTCAAAGTAAGGACATTTTGTTTCCTTGTTTCTTTCTTCTGCTGCTTCCAGCTTCTTTTTTGGGTTCATGGACTTTTTCATGCACATGGACTGCACACCAACACCACATGGACTGCACTGGTTTCAAAAACATGATGGTTGCAACATGTTAACAGCTGCTGCTCAGAGAAGTGTTCATGTTTCATGGTTGACATGTTTTTGCTGCTGCTGGATGCATGGATGAATGCATGCTGCATTTTGACAGCTGCTGCTCAAAGAGAAGTGTTCATGTTTCATGGTTGACATGTTCTAGCTGCTGCTGGATGCATGGATGAATGCATGGGAGTTCCTTATCATATGCTGCATTTTGATGTTGACAGCTGCTGCTCAAAGAGAAGTGTTCATGTTTCATGGTTGACATGTTCTAGCTGCTGCTGGATGCATGGATGAATGCATGGGAGTTC
Organism: Garcialebias charrua; assembly: GCA_038048925.1. NCBI lineage: Eukaryota > Metazoa > Chordata > Actinopteri > Cyprinodontiformes > Rivulidae > Garcialebias > Garcialebias charrua. The sequence continues at coordinate 19,954 of JBBPBX010023744.1, read as the reverse complement.
CTTATCATATGCTGCATTTTGATGTTGACAGCTGCTGCTCAAAGAGAAGTGTTCATGTTTCATGGTTGACATGTTTTTGCTGCTGCTGGATGCATGGATGAATGCATGCTGCATTTTGACAGCTGCTGCTCAAAGAGAAGTGTTCATGTTTCATGGTTGACATGTTCTAGCTGCTGCTGGATGCATGGATGAATGCATGGGAGTTCCTTATCATATGCTGCATTTTGATGTTGACAGCTGCTGCTCAAAGAGAAGTGTTCATGTTTCATGGTTGACATGTTCTAGCTGCTGCTGGATGCATGGATGAATGCATGGGAGTTCCTTATCATATGCTGCATTTTGATGTTGACAGCTGCTGCTCAAAGAGAAGTGTTCATGTTTCATGGTTGACATGTTTTTGCTGCTGCTGGATGCATGGATGAATGCATGCTGCATTTTGACAGCTGCTGCTCAAAGAGAAGTGTTCATGTTTCATGGTTGACATGTTCTAGCTGCTGCTGGATGCATGGATGAATGCATGGGAGTTCCTTATCATATGCTGCATTTTGATGTTGACAGCTGCTGCTCAAAGAGAAGTGTTCATGTTTCATGGTTGAACTCATTTGCAGATTATGGCTGAGAACTGTTCAGGAAGAGATTTGTATTTTGTATGCTTTGTCTGTGCTGAAAAAAACATTTCAGTACTGTACAGTACAGTACCTGTACTGTACTGTACTGTACATGCTGTACAGGTACTGGTTTTGTGTGTTATGGATGAATGTGTGGTATAATTTGTTATCTAAGTGTTTGTAAATAAAGTTCTATGCATGTTTATGGCACAGGATGTCCGCTTGTTCATTCTCATGCCGTTAAATGTGTGTGCGGCGCTCCGTTAGCGGTATAGCCGCGACCTGCGGCAGAAATGCGGACCTACGACAGGCACGTGTTTTTGGTCCGCGAGATACGACAGAATCGACCTAAGTCACACTCGTAGGTCCCGATCTCTGACGTAACTCGAGGGTTCCCTGTATTTAGAAAATTCCTAATTTCATCAACACTTTAGCTCATTTTCAATCTTTCCATGTCTTTCAGATCTTTCACCAATTTGGCCTGTGATCCTTCTTGTATTTTTATCCATATTTTTCCGTTTCTTGTCCAAGTAGCAAATATTTTCTTCTGGTTTTTTAGCTTCCTTGCTTCATAAGCAATGTTACCATTTTTCTTTGTTAAATGTTCATTAATGTAAACCTTTGTTCCCTTCAATTTGTTTGCCTGCATCATAACATTATTTCTTGCTTTTCTGCTTATGAATCTTATAACAATTATTGGCTTTTCTTTATCCTTATTACTAGGCAGGGTGTGACATATTGACACATCCTCATGACCAATATCAATCTCCTTATCTTGTAGATAGGCCACAACCTGCTCCTCAAGAGTCTGCAATTCACTCTGTGATCCATCTTCAGACCGAGGCTTTACCACCAGTCCCGTGATGACAAGATTGTCCTGTCTTGCTGTCTGCTCCAAATCATCAACTCTATGTTCCAGCTCCAGAATTTTCTTATCTTTAACTTCCATTTGCATTTTCAGTTGTTTGATTTCCTCAAACAAACCCATCAATAATTTCTGTTGCGATTTCAGATCAGTTAGTTCAGAACTCATAAAGTTTAGAGATTTCCTAATTTCCTCCATATTGTCTAGATTTTGATCAGGTTGCTCCTTTTTTTGCCTTGATTTGGTTGACATAGTTCAAAATGAGAAGTCTGCCCGATGGCAGTAACTACACTCTATATATATTGGCAGTATTTCCCAGTTATTTTCCAGTGGCAGTGTCTGTCCACTATACTTGGCAGTGTCTGTCCACCCTACCTGGCAGTGTCTGTCCACTATATCTGGCAGTGTCTGCCCACTATACCTTGTATTACCAAGGCGGATCCTGCTGGTCAGCAACTGTAGAATTCAAGCTGGTGACTTTGTCCACTCGGATCCCACGTCACTGTGACTCCACAGAATCACGGTCTAAGGCAGACCCACAGAAGTCGTATCGAAGCTGCCGCTCCAAGCTCTCCACCACCGCCTCTCGCCTCTCCCAAGCCGCTCCACCTCAGCCCTCCACCGCCGCAGTTTTACCTCAGCTCACCGCCGACGTCTCCGCTCCACCTCCACAGCCTCCGCTCAACCTCTCCTCAGCCTTCCTCAAGCCGCCACCACCTGAGACACAGAGACTGCTGGACTATCAGGCACCAGTAGTCCGATGAGCCCGAAGCATCGAGGGCCACTGAAGGCGAAGCTCACAAATCCACCAGCCCTTCCACCACAGCCACTCCCCTGCAGCCACTGTAGACGCCACTGTAAACGCCAAGTATTCCAGGCACTGGCACTCCCGAGAGCCAACTTCGGAGGCGATGGGGAAAAAAACACAGCCACCAAAAAACGGAAAAAAGGAAGAACAACTCAAAAAAGGCAAGTGTTCGTTCCAATTCTTGTTTGAAATGAGTGTTATATTAATTTAGAATACCGTGACTTCTACTGCGTTCATGCGCACGTCAGCTCACGGCAGCCATCTTTTGATCACATGATATGTGTATGAATGTGTGTAGCATTCAATGTGTGTAACACTTTGAGATTTTCACTAATGAAAAGTGCGTTATAAATTGAATTCATTATTATTATTATTATTATTATTATTATTATTATTATTATATGGACACACTTATGCTTGAACATGGTGTTTGTTATGGACAATCCATGATGAGCACAGAAGTCCAATAACAAAACATCACTCGGGTTCAGATCAGGGGGGCCGTTCCTCCCAACCACACCCCTCCAGGTCTCACTGTCATTGCTCACGTGAGTGTTGAAATCCCCCAGTTGAACAAGGGAGTCACCAGGAGGGGCACTCTCCAGTACCCCCTCCAAGGACTCAAAAAAGGTTGGGTAATCTGAGCTGCTGTTTCACGCATAAGTACAAACAACAGTCAGAACCAGTCCCCCCCAGATGTAGGCGGAGGGAGGCAACGCTCTCGTTCCCCGGGGTGAACCCCAACGTACAGGCACCAAGATAGGGGCAACAAGTATGCCTACTCCTGCTCTGCGCCTCTTGCTAGGGGAAACTCCAGAGTGGAAGAGTGTCCAACCCCTCTCAAGGAAACTGGTTCCAGAGCCATGCGTTAAGGTGAGTCTGACTATTTCTAGCCGGAACCTCTCAACCTCACACACCAGCTCAGGCTCCTTTCCCACCAGAGAGATGGCATTCCACGTCCCAATAGCCAGCTTCTGTAGCCAAGGATCAGACCTCCAGGGTACCCGCCTTTGGCCACCACCCATCCCACATTGCACCCGACCCCTTTGGCCCCTCCCACAGATGGTGATCCCATGGGAAGGGGGAACCATGTCTCCTCTTCGGGCTGTGCACGGCTGGGCTCCATGGGTAAAAGCCCGGTCACCAGGCGTTGGCATGCCAACTGCAAAAATGTCCACCAGAAATGTTGCCAATGAACTGAATGTTCATTTTTCTACCATAAGAGGATTTGGCAGTACACAGTACAACGCATCCAACCAGCCTCACAACCACAGACCATGTGTAACCACATCAGCCCATGACCAACACTTCCAGCATCTTCACCTCCAAGATCATCTGAGATCAGTCACCTGGACAACAGAAGCAACAATAAGTTTGCATAACCAAATAATGCCCGCAGAAACGGTCAGAAACCATGTCAGGGATGTTGATCTGGATGCACATTGTCCTCATCGTTGTCTCCATCTGACTGAAGTTCATTATAATCGACTTGTGTGGGCAAATGCTCACATTCAATGGCGTATGGTATGTTGGAGAGGAGTTATCTTCAAGGATGAATCCCGGTTTTCAGTGTACAGGGTGGATGGCAGATTTCTTGAGTTAGTGAAATGTTCTCCCTGATTCAATCCCCCAGGGTCTGGAGTATAATAAAGAGGCATCTGCTGATGTTATCAGTAGAAGATGCCACAAGAATTCTGATTAATCAAAGAACACTCCTGTGCTTAATCCCACCAGTCTTTCTGACTGTTAAATCAACAATAAAATGACAACTTGGTTGGTAATATGAGAATATTTACATATTTGTACAGCTTCTAGGCCTCGCAGACTGTTTTCACACTGTCATAAATTCTTTAATTTGGACTTGAATAAAAAGTGTAGTCCAACAGTTCCCCCAAAAACCATGAGACTTCTTGACTCTCCCTTTCATGAACTCACATCTCATTAATTAATAATGTTTATTTTGTTAAAACAATGTCTTCTGTGAGGTGGATTGCTTTTCTTTTTAAATAAGAAGTGCTCACTAACAGATTTACACAAATTTGCAAACAATATTTTAGAAAAAAAAGGCCTAATATGTAAATGGATAAAGACAGATCTTTGAACTCAGCTTGTGACAAATGAAGACAAAAGTGTTGCATTTATATTTTTGTTCTGTGTATTTTTGAAGGAAGAGTAGAAATGGGGTTAAAAACTAGAGCCATCAAGCATTTGTTCAATTTAAGTAAAAATCAATTTCCCCAGTGTTAATGACAGTGTATGTGCCTTACAAACTGTATACTGTAGTTTTTATATCCATTTTTATGGTGTACATTAAACACAGTGATTTCAGTATTAAATAAATAAATAAAAAGGTTTTAATACAATAGTTTGTATCTCTTTGTTTGAAAATTTTGTAATTATTCAAGGATTCAAGGTTGTTTATTTGTCATATGCAGCACATGTGGCACATATGGTGGAATGAAACTTTGCACACAGGGTCCCAGTTACATCCAACAAAAATATAAAACGTAAAAGAAAAACAGTAATAAGATTTTAGATATGAACAAAGAAAAACCTTAACTAAAAATACACTAAGCACTACTAGTATAAAATCAATACGCCAAACAGCAGCACAAACATTTGATTTGATGATTTGATTTGATGTTTATTCATTCATTTTAAAAGAACAATACAAGACAGTTTCATCAGATACAAGATTACAAGTAGGATAAAATGAAGGGAGCAGAAAGAAGATGAAATCTTATTATATCTGCCCCTATTTCACAGTTTGTTCAACCAATGATAACTTTCAAGCAACATCACAGAATGAATAGTTCTACCTATTTTCCTAACTGTAATACACAAACTACATCACAAAATGAATAATTCTACTTAATTTTCCTGACTGTAAAACATAAACTAGGTCACAAAATGAATAATTCTACTTAATATTTCTAACTGTAATACACAAACTACATCACCGATAATTCTAATTAATTTTCTAATTCTAATTTTTTTATTTTTTTTATTTTTATTTTTTTTATTTTTTTTTATAATTTTATTTAATTTTCCTTTTTTTTTTTTTTTTTTTTTTATTGATTTTCCTAACTGTAATACACAAACTAGATCTTAAAATGAATAATTCTACTTAATTTTTCTAATTGAAATACACAAACTAAAAGATGGCACAACATCAAGATG
>JBBPBX010023744.1:0-12794 GCA_038048925.1 Garcialebias charrua | reverse complement strand
TTTTTTTCACAAGATCTAAGACATTCCTACTGGCAGAAACCACTGAATTGGTGCCAACAAGCATGCAGCGGAGCCCTATGACAGACTTATGAGTCATCCTCAACCAAATTTTAATGAGGAGTTCTACATTAAAACATTTCACAGGAATTTTAGTGTGAAATGTCTTATTATTTCTTAATGTTCACATCACATGTACAGTGGAGCTTGAAAGTTTGTAGGCCTGTATAATTTTCTATATTTCTGAATAAAAATAACCTAAAACATCATCAGATTTTTACACAAGTCCTAAAAGTAGATAAAGAGAACCCAGTTAAACAAATGAGACAAAAATATATACTTGGTCATTTATTTATTGAAGAAAATTATCCAATATTACATAACTGTGATGGTAAAAGTATGTGAACCTCTGGGATTATCAGTTAATTTGAAGGTGAAATTAGAGTCAGGTGTTTTTAATCAATGGATGATGATCAGGTGTGAGTGGACACCCTGTTTGATTTAAAGAACAGGATCTATCAAAGTCTGTTCTTCACAACATGTTGGTGATAGTGGATCATGGAGGAACAAAGGAGATTTCTGAGGAGCTCAGAAAAACAGTTGTTGATGCTCTTCAGGATGGAGAAGGTTACAAAACATCTGTAAAGAGTTTGGACTCCACCAATCCACAGTCACACAGATTGTGGACAAATGGAGGAACATCAAGACCGTTGTTCCCTCCTCAGGTGTGTAAGAATTATGAGGAGGTCAATATTAATACTGACCTCTTTACCTTAATTAATTTACTTATTCAGATTGAATAGTAAATTCACGGATTCTGTTCTTTTTCAGTTTACCCAATATTTCTGTGATCTTTATGATGGATAAATACACAAAGCCATTAAGTGACAAAGACGTTAACTTAGTTTGATATGTCAAAGAGACACTATCATTTATTTAAAATAAATCAACTAAATTAACACCATTACACTTGATTGACATGATTTCACTTTCTTTCAAATTAATACGTCAGCACACTTGAATCATAACAACAGACATAAATACTAGATGTTAAACATATTTAGTCTGTGGCTCTTTAACTTAAAATAGTTTCCAGCTTAGATTGAGAGGGGAAATATTAGGAGGAAAGATTTAAGAAGAATTGGGAGGTTAAGAGAGGAAGTTTATCTTGCATTTATGAAACCAGATGACACTCTTCCGTACGCGTCCAGCTAAGATATCATCACACCTCCAGTAAGCAAACAGCTGCTCCTTTACCTTAAGACGTCCGCCTTGGTTCTGGCAAAGAGCTGTGGTCAGCCTTGGACTGACGAGTCGTCGGTCCCGCAAGTCCAAGCTGGACTCCAGACGTGTTTACCTTGTCGGTGTCGGTGATACTCGCTTTCGTCGGCAGAAGCCGTGACAGTCGTGGTTTCTTGGCTCAAGATAATTTATTCCAGGAAGGAATAACAAAGTTTGAGAGCTCTGCTCCTTAAAAGTGGACCCATAACAACATGTTATCAGTCCCAGCTGGATGACGAAGGTCGTTAGCTCTTGACCAAGCGTACCACAGCCCTTTGGGAAGGTTCACATCTCTTTCGAAGCTCCCAGCAAACTCTGAAGCGTTCTCGCACAGTTAGAACTTAAAAAGTAGGAACAAAGAGAGGAGTCAACTTGCCTATCAGGCCCAAGGTTACAGCCAGAGCAGAGAGAGATTTGTTTAGGGAAAGGCACAGCAAGTTGGAGCCCTTTCATGGAAAACAACGGATTAAACTGTCTTCTTATTTCTAAACAAAACAGTCGGGTCTCTGTGACCCGAGATTTCCCTTTAACACAGCAGTGAACACAGTTTAACTCTCACAGAATAACACAGCTTAAAAGCACACATCATGAAAATGACAAAAGTTATTCTTTTGATCACATCAGCCTAAAATCAAAGATAGAAATAGTCTCTTTTGGTGACTATATTTATCAGATTACAGCTAAATGAATGATTTTGTAGTAAATGTCTTGCTTTACTGAGAGGTCAGTAAAGGTCATCACTGGACAGTTCAAAAACCTTAATTTGACCCTGGGTAGGTCCACTACATCTCCCCCCTTTTGGAAGCCATCGCCAGTCCTTGGGGATGGGGTCCAACACGAAAGGAAACCTTGAACTGTCTTTGATCTTGAAGTAATCCAGCAAGTGGAAAAGAAAAATCAAAAATTATAATCCCATAAAGTTTTTGAAATTCCATACTGTTCGGAGGTAATCCCATTGCGAAAAGCTTTTAATCCCTTGGAAAACTGAGTCTGTTAACTCTTGGCAAACAAAGTCTGTGATCCTTTGGGAAACAAAGTCTTATAATCCACAGCGGTAATTCCACAGCAGTAATTCCACAACGATTAGTTTTGTTGATTGATCAGCAACAATTGTTTTCATAATCAGCATGTAGAGGGGATCCCTCGATTGACGCAGAGGAGGCGACCCTTGGATGAAGGTTGAAGACCAAGCGTTGGAGCTGCAGGTCCCCACATCGAAGGTTGTTGGCTGGTTGGTTTCCAGTCAGTGCCACTCTGGTTCTATGTGTCATGCAATTATGTGGTTTTTAAGGTGGGCTTATGATTGGGATTTTACATTAAGCCTTACCTATATGCACCTGGTATGTAAGCTATCATGGTTTAGATCAGCTACAATTACCAATTAAGGGGTGGATCAAATCTATAAATTAGGTATAGGGATCTGTACCTATAGAATTTTGGAGGGCTTCTGTAACGAAGGCCTCTAATTCCAAACTATTCCTCCATTCATTACTTAGTTTAGGTTAAACTAAAATAGAAAAATGAAATATAGTTTGATCTAAATGTCTGTTGTCTTTTAGACGCACGACGTAGGATTTGGTATTCCTAATAAATTTTGAAGTCTATGGCGAGACTCATCAAAATGAATAGATAATCTAGAATAGAAACGATCGAATCGGTTCAATTTAGAAATTGTGAGACCAGTGTAGTTTATTGTACCTTGAGTAGCTTTAAACTACATTGACTCTTCGACGATTGAGATTTAACAAAACGAACTGCATGTTGGCATAGTTAAATCCATATCATTCATTAACCAATGTTAATACAAAACCTTTTTGGCTGGGAGTGTTCAGAACCAAACAAAATCTCAACTAATGACAACAGTAATGACTAAACAAGGAAACAACGTTTCACTGCTTCGACACACTCTTGTCGTCAGATTCCAAAGTGCAACACACAAGAAAAACGGGTCTCAACTTTATGACCGAGGTCAAATTAAATCTTGTGGATTTAAATGGTTGTTAAGGTTAGTTTTTGTTGTGGGTTTTAGGCTTAGCGTTTCTAAGTTCAAATTGGACAATGCGACTTATAGGGTGGGAAATACGGTAGTTTAAACCTGATTAGTTTATTTACTAACTTGTGTTTGGACGACCTTATTATCCCATGAAGTCGGTGTGTTTGTGAGATCTTTGTCTTTTGTGGAGTCATTGAACGCCTTGTAAGGTTTGATCTGATTTCGATGTACCCATTTAGCAATTGGCTCTTTGCGGCCTTTGCTGATTTTGATTTCGTAGACGACTGAGGACACTTTGTCTGTTATCAGATGAGGTCCAGTCCACCTGGGCATTAGTTTGCGGGCGAGAGTTCCGGTCTCGGACCCTCCTTTCCCGGTTGCTGGGGCGAACGTATAGTACCAGACTCTGTCTCCCACTTGGAGTTCATTGTGAGAGGCCTTTTGGTCGTAGTACGCCTTGCGTCCTTCAGCGGATTTTTCCAGGTTTTTCTGGGCGAAAGCAAAAGTGTTTCTGAGGTGTACATTCAAATCTTTCATGTATTGTTGTGTGGTGTAGGCTGTCGCCATGGCGGCGTCGCCTGGTTGGTACAACAGGTGTAGAGGGAGAGTCATTTGTCGACCGGTCATCATCTCGAAGGGAGAGATGCCAGTTGATGTGTGTGGAGTGGCTCTTATGGCCATGAGGACCAGAGGGAGTTTCACGTCCCAGTCCTTGTGGTTTGCAGCCACGTATTTCTTCAAAATACTCACCACAGTTCTGTTTGCTCTCTCTACTTGGCCTGAAGCCTGTGGGTGGTAGCCGACATGAAAGTTAGCCTTGACGCCTAGCGTCTTCCACAGTTCTTTCATCACTTCACCTGTGAAGTGTGTACCTTGGTCTGAGTTCACCCTAAGGGGAAGTCCAAACCTTGAGAATATATGATTCATTAACAACATAGCAGTGGTTTGTGCTGTGTCGTTAGGAGCTGGTAGGCATTCTACCCATTTGGTGAATGCACAGGTTACCGTGAGAAAATATTTATTTCCTCTAGAGCTCTTAGTGAGTGGTCCAACCCAGTCGATCTGGAGGTCAGACCATGGGAATGCAATGCCTCTGCTTTGCAGTGGTGCTCTGTGAAGTGGTCTGGTTGGCTGAAACTGGCCACAGACCACGCACCCTTCAATGTAGTCCTTGACATCCTTTTTCATTCCAGGCCAATAGGCAATTTGTTTTAATGCCGTCAGCGTGGCTTTATCTCCTTTGTGTCCTGCGGACGGGAGATCATGGGCATGAACTAACATCACCCCCCTTTGGTCATGGGGAACCACGAACACAGGTGAGGACGTTGGTCCATGAGCGAAAGTTAGGATGCCTTTGATTAGTTTTAGCTGTTTGCGCAGCTGGTAGAGGACTTTAAGGTCTGGATCGGAATCCAGTTCGTCTTTAGACGGAGTGTTTTTGTTTGGATCGGTCAGGTACAGTATCATGGAGTTGATAGCAGGATCCGACTTCTGTAGTTGGATGATGTCTGGGTCAGTCAGTGCGGGTCGTACAGAGACTGCGTTGTCAGCAGGTCTGGCTGCGGCCTGTGCACGTGTGACTGCCATTACCCTGACTGTAGGTTGTATTGACAGAGTCTTGATTAACCAGGAGGGGTCGAAGGACCATAGAGGACCTTCGTCGGCTCCTTCTTTGGCTAAGGAATCTGCAATGTCATTGTAGTGCTTGTCATCGCCTGGGACTCTAGAATGTCCTGGAACTTTCTTCCAGTAGATCTGTAAGTCGTGTGATGTCACCAAGTGATCACACGCTATGAAAAGCTCTTTGTGTTTGACCACTTTTCTGTCGCTTGTTAGGAAACCGTTCTGTTTCCACACAGCGAGGTGACAAGCGAAACTCAAACGAGCATAGTTAGAGTCAGTGCAGATGACTAGCGTCTTGATGGAGCGTTCTACTACCATCTGGAGAGCTATTAGGATTCCTGCAATCTCAGCGTACTGAGAAGTCTGAGATCCTAATTTGTAGCTGAAAGTTATCTGTTCTTGGTCTTGGAGGAGAACTCCTCCAACACCTGCCCTACAGATTTTGTCGCGGAGGAATGAAGATCCATCCACGTACAATGTTGTCATATCTTTGCAGATATTGTCATCAAAGAAGTGGTGATTCGGGTCTTCAGTTACTGGGGGTTTTACCTCAACCGGCGGCTGGGTGGCTGGTACATCTTGTGTACACTTTTGGCAGATTGCCAAGTCCGTCCCCAGATGTGACTTCTTGTTTTGACCATAACGTATGTCTAGGTCAAAACTTTGAAGCGCCATGAGCCACGTTGCAACACGTGAGTTTGTCACCACACCATCTCTGATGCGTTCACTGTTAAGAAAAGTCACTGGCTGGTGTTGTGTTTCCACAATGATTTTCTGTCCACCAATGTAGCTGGAGAAATGTTTAACTGCCCACACTGTGGTCAGTAAAGCTTTCTCACAGTCTGAGAATCTCAACTCGGGGCCTGCCATCGTTTTGCTGGCGTAGGCTACTACACGTTTGTCTCTGTCGTGTATCTGGTACAGACCTGCACTTATGCAATGAGCTGAGAAGCCCACTTCCAAGTAAAACTCTTTGTTGTAGTCTGGGTAGACTAAACAAGGGGCTGACTTGATCCTGTTTATAAGAGCGTCCATTGCCTGTTGCTGTTTGTCAGTCCAAACAAATGGTACGTCTTTTTTAAGGAGTTCAGTCAGTGGTTTCGCAAGGTCCGCATAGTTTTCGATGAATTGGTTCGAGTAGTTACACACGCCCAGAAAACTTTGTAGTTCTTTGAGATTGGTGGGGACTTTGAGATTGTCGAGGCCTTGGGTGCGAGTCAGCTGTGGTTGTACTCCGTCAGGACCTACAAGTAGGCCAACGTAGTCCACTTTGGTTCTGCACCATTGGCATTTTGACAGTGATATCTTAGCACCAACCGTTGCTACCCATACAGCAAAAGTTATGTGGGCCGGATCTGGGCCAAATGTATGAAAACATTTGGCCCGCATTTGTAAAATGGATCCGGCCCGGTGTCTTTTTGTCCAACGGGCCAAAACTGGCCCGGATGTGGATTGCGGATCTGGATTGGATCTGGGCCGGAGGTGGGCCAGAAGTGCTACAAAACTACTGCATTCGGCCCAAATGCGGCCCAGATACAGAATCCTTGTTTAGTTTTTAGGCAAATTTGGGCCAGATGCGGCCCAGATGCGGCATCCTCATTTCATTTTTAGGCGGATTTGGCCCAGGTCCGGCCCAGTAGAGTAAGTCGAATCTCAAAACGCGGCCCAGATCTGGTTCAAACCCGCAATACAGATATGTACAACAGGTCTAAATAGAGCGCACACAAAATATCCACACAAGTTGTTTCTTAAAAACTGTTTATTCATGAGCAAAACGAATTAAAAAATGTTAAAAAGTTAAAATTGATAACATGATGACATAAGAACCTTAATAATAAAAGAAACTACAATTACCAGAGGTATGCATCATAAATACCATGATCTGCTTCTGTATGACAGTTTCAGTGTCCTTCAGTCATTTTAAGAGTCAGTCACAGCAGAGGAAAGCGACGTCCTCACTCATCTCAAAGTCAACTTTATTGTCAGAACTGCAATATGTACAGGACATACACAGGATTGAAATTGCGTTTCTCTCAGTCCCTCGGTGCAACAGTAACCATTTAAACACTAAAACACTGAAACATTTAATAAACATAAGCATAAAATAGTAAAAATGTAACACTGTCCTGAGTTTTTGCATAGTAGTATAAAAGTATGAAAATTTACACCAACACTAAAACTAAAACACTAAACATTAATGAACATAAGCATAAAATGAAATAATAAAAGTGTAATACTGTCCAGAGTTTTTGCATAGTAGTATAAAAAAGTATAAAAAGTATATCTGTAAAATAAACTGAAGGTTCTAGCATATGTACACAGTATATGTATGAGGTACAGTGCTGGGCAGCGCTAACCCAAAAATTAGTTCCACTATTTCTAAAGCACTAATTAATTTATTTAGGTCCACAATTTCAAAAGCACTAATGTCTTATAAAAATTAGGGGAAGCTAATTCTAAACCGCTAATTCTAAAATGAAACACCATCAGACAAGAAGCAAGTTTTAAGTTGTTTGTATTGTACTATAGACTTAGGAAGGTATTTATAATAATATTATTTGTAATAATAATCATTTTCTTTGAGTATAACCAATGGACAGGAAGGTATTTATAATAATATTGTTTGTAATAATAATCATTTTCTTTGAGTATAACCAATAGACAGGAAGGTATTTATAATAATATTGTTTGTAATAATAATCATTTTCTTTGAGTATAACCAATAGACAGGAAGGTATTTATAATAATATTGTTTGTAATAATAATCATTTTCTTTGAGTATAACCAATAGACAGGAAGATGCTGGTGAAGATTCTTAGTCGTCCAGGACATGATGAAATCAAAAAAGGCGTTCAATACAGGATCAACTGGACTTTATTTGTTGCAGAAAACGTTTCGACTTCTGTCCAGAAGTCTTTTTCAATTCAAGTCAGTGACTTTATAGCACAAGGTTTTTCTGAGCTTAACCGGTTCAAATGGTCAAATCTGTTGGATTTAAAAAAAGTATTTCGCATTTGCCCTCTTCAAAATGGCGGCCGCAAACGGCGAAATACTTTTTTTTAAACAGCAGATTTGACCATTTGGACCGGTTAAGCTCAGAAAAACCTTTTGCTTTAAAGATCCACTGACGTGATTTTTCTACTATTCATCAAATTGCTCAAAATATATATATATTATCATTTAAATATGTTAATTTTTGCAAACAAAATGATAAATCACTTTAATTTTGCTTTAAAAGTGATTTTGAACTTCAAGCCGTGTTTAATCATGGGAAATCCGTTTACACCTGAACGCACCATCTGTGATGTAATGTGCAGAGTGAGAGGCAGAGGGCTCCAGTCTCTTCAATAGCAGACATTTTAAAACCTGACTAATTTAGCAATCTAGGTGAAGATTTAAGCTATTTGTCTTCATTTTGGGAAGCAGAAAATAGTTTGGGTGATGGAACAAGAAACAGCAGGATCTAATTTAGATCTGATGCCGTATCAGACTTACTTTTATGTGAGCTGCTCATACCGTGACAAGCCAAGAGCTCTGCCTCTTGGCTTGTAAACAGTATTATGACTATAGGCAGTGATGTAATACAAACAGTGCAAATATGAGAAGTAGTGCAAACTGAATGAGCACATGACCGAGAGTTTAGTGAATAACCCGTTTGATGACACAGGGTCCAGTGTTAAAATCTTTGTGTTGAGGGTTGTGAATAACCGTTTGATGACACAGGTCCAGTGTTAAAATCTTTGTGTTGGTGGTAATGTGTGAGAAAGTTTTTTGTGTTAAGGCAGTTCAAATGGGAGGGGGGGCAGAGCAGGCAGAGTGTTTAGCATCCTGACTGCCTGATGAACAGAGCTGTCTCTCAGTCTGCTGGTTCGAGCCTGGAGACTCCTCAGTCTCCTCCCTGAAGGCAACAGTCTGAAGCAGCTGTGTAGTGGGTGTGTGGGATCACCTGCCATGCAGAGGGCTTTCCGAGTGAGGCGGTTGCTGTGTAAGTCCTGCAGTGAGGGGAAGGAGGTGCCGACGATCTTCTCAGCTGCTCTCACGATGCGCTGGAGGCTCTTGCGGCAGGATGCAGTACATGCACCAAACCACACAGTGATGCAGCTGGTCAGGACACTTTCTATGGCACCTCTGTAGAAGGTGCACATGATGGGGGTTGAAGCTCCAGCCCTTTTCAGCTTGCGGAGAAAGTAGAGACGCTGGTGAGCCTTCTTTGCCAGTGCTGCAGTGTTCCTGCTCCAGGACAGGTCCTTTGAGACGTGCACTCCCAGGAACTTGGTGCTGTCCACTCTCTCCACTGCGGTGCTGTTGATGGTCAGAGGGGCATGTTGTGCATCCCTCTTCCTGAAGTCCACAACAATCTCCTTTGTCTTCTCCACGTTGAGAGTGAGATTGTTGTGTCCGCACCACAAGGCCAGGCGGCTCACCTCGTTCCTGTAGTCCGTCTCATCGTTGTTGCTGATGAGACCTACCACTGTTTCGTCCGCAAACTTGATGAAGTGGTCATCTGTGATGAATCTCCAGATGCAGGACCGTCTGTGGCAGTAGTAGATTCACCTTAGCACTTTGTGGAAGATGTGAGGTTTCCTATAGCAACATTAGCATTTGGAGGTCAGACAGGAGCCTAAGAAAAGCACAAAGAAAAACAAGATTATAACCAGGCAATACCAAAAAACAATATAATAAAACAAAAACAAACAAACATAAGAAATTGTCATAACTTACGTGTGCATGTAGTCAGCTGGAGGCTCTCAACACATTTAGTCAAGTATTAGAGAATTCAGTGAGGCCTAGGTCAGAGGATATGGACATCAGAGATTGTAAAATAAATTAAAATCATGCAGGTAACAATTAATGGAGAACCCCAACTGACATAATTAGAAGTAAAAGCCAAAATACTGTATATAAAAGGACCAATAAATACATTTGAAATGCATCAATTAAATTAAAAAAGGAGAACTTTACCTCATGTTTTATAATTTAATTTACCTTCATATTTATTTTTTCTGCTTAGTTCCAATAAACTTTACATTTTACATTTTACTGTTTTTAAAAACATATTTTTGTGTTCCTTTTTACTTGTATGTGCATTTGTGCCTCCCAATATTTATATTGTAAGTATTTATTTATTTTATATTTATTCCCCCAAAAGTCTTTTTATTTCCATGTGTTTTTACACCACTACTCCACTTCTATTGGTCAAAAAAACAGGAAGGAGCAGGATCCATGTGTAGATCTACTGTGCATGAAGCAGAAATGCATAAGGTAAAGTCAAAACAGGAGACATAGAAATGCAAGACCCATTTAAAAAAGAAAAACTTGTGGGGAAAAAATATAAACAATAATTGAATATAAACATTAAAAGGCACAAATGCATCTACAAGAAAAACAAAAATATATATTTTAAAAATACAGTAAAATGTATTATAATTATAAGCAGAAATATATAATTTATTGGAACTAACCTGGAAAATAAAAAGGTTGACCTTTGTCACCGATTCTGTTCATAACTTTTATGGACAGAATTTCTAGGCGCAGCCAAGGTGTGCCCCAAGTGGAGGAGTTTAAGTATCTCGGGATCTTGTTCACGAATGAGGGAAAACTGGAGCGTGAGATCGATAGACGGATAGGTGCAGCGTCCGCAGTGAAGCGGGTGCTGTACCGGTCTGTCGTGGTGAAGAGAGAGCTGAGTCAAAAGGCAAAGCTCTCAATTTACCGATCGATCTACGTTCCCACCCTCATCTATGGTCGTGAGCTCTGGGTTATGACCGAAAGAACGAGATCTCGGATACAAGCGGAGGATACAAGCGGACGCCTCCCTGGTGAGGTGTTCCGGGCATGTCCCACCGGGAGGAGACCCAGAGGAAGACCCAGGACACGCTGGAGGGACTATGTTTCTCGGCTGGCCTGGGAACGCCTTGGGATTCCCCCAGAGGAGCTGCTCCAAGTGGCTGGGGAGAGGGAAGTCTGGGCCTCCCTACTTAGGCTGCTACCCCCGCGACCCGACCCCGGATAAGCGGAAGAAAATGGATGGATGGATGGATGAAATTATATAACATGAAGTAAATTTCTCCTTTGTAATTTAATTGGTGCATTTTTTGTGTATTTATTAATTTATCAGTCCATATACAGTACATGCTTTTACTTCTAATTATGTCAGTTTTGATCTTCCATAACAATGAACATACCAAACAATGAAGAAAAAAAAACTAAAGTAGTCAGCACTTACCCATTACAGGGTTGGCCTCACAGGTACTTCTTTGTGTACAACTGGATCCAGAAGCTTTAGGTATTTTTCTCCCAGACTAGCCAAGGGGAAAAAAAAGACAATGTAGTACTGAAATGTGTGTGTATACAGTATTTAAATGTTAAAATTTACAGATTATACCTGACAACAGGTCCAGAGGAAAATGTTGGAGCAGGTAGGTGGGAGACCTTTAAAACAAAAGTACATTTACTCTTAAAGTACAAATACATTTTTTAGCATATATGATTGATTGACTTTACCTGATCTAGTCAACACTTACCTGTTCAGGGAGTGGCTCAGGGATATGTCTTTATGTACAACTGGATCCAGCAGCTCTTGGGTCTTTTTTCTCCAAGACAAGTTGGTAAATTGACAGAAACGTCCAAGGAACAAACCAATTAAATACTGAAAGAAAAAAAAACACACACACACACACATATATATGCACTTTATTCTTTTAGGTTAGGTACAAGTACATGTTGTGACATCTGACTAATCAACTTCACTTACCTAAAAGTAACATGCAAATCAAGCGCATGGCCAGCACTTCAAATTGTGTCCCGCATTACTGGAAAAGAAGAATATTTCATTTATATTTGCAAATAATAATGAAGGTTAAAAGAATTATGAACACACACACACATTTATATGTTAGTTTGTTTCCTCACAGTAAATGAAACAGGATAAAGAGGGTCTTCATTTCATGACAAAGTAAATGATAAAAGCAGCAATGTGTATTAGGATGGATATATAGTGTAAACCTGTGATTCTCAAAATACACAAAGTACATGCTGCATCAGTGATTGATTGGCTTTATCTAAACTGATTAACATTTACCTGTTTAGAGAGTGGTCTCACTTCTTCTTTATGTACACCTGGATCCAGCAGCTCTTGGTCTTTATTTTCAAGACAAACTGGTAAATTGACAGAAAAATGAAAGGGGAAAACCAACTGTGAGAGAAGAGAAGAACCGAATGTATGTATTTTTTTTTATAATCCTGTCCTTGTTTGAAGCTGTTTGGGTTATAGAAATGTCGCTGCTGTGTGGCGTGGGTCAGGTTCTGTTTCTGGTTCTGTTTGGAGTGGACTCACTGCTGCTGACTTGCCACAGAATAGCGCATTCACGTTTGACCTCCGCGTCAACTTTTTGCCTAATAAGCTAATTTATAACAACTGCGAGTAAGTGCTGTTGTGTAGTTATTGCATTTGAAGCTGTCAGAAACTATTTCTGCTCCTGGTTTGTGGATCTGCTGTGGACCGAACGGTTCCGAGAGAGTCCGTCGTTGTTTTCGACAGTTGAATCGCTGTGTTGCTGAGCGTTGAGCTTGGTGTACCTGTAGAATGTGATTTGCTATATTTCAGAATTTTACTGCTCTGTTTATAAGCGTTTTTATGTGTTGAAAAGTCCGGAAACTTTTGCTAACTGATAGCTTCTTTCTTTTCAAAATGGCCGTGGCGTTTGTTTATGTATTGTGATTGGTTGTCGGGGCTGTGTAGAGACACTGTGATAGGTCAGAGGGAAAGAACTACAACTCCCATGACTACTTGAGTTAAGAACTCAGCCGTGACTCCTTACACACTCACAAGAGAAAAAGCCATTCTTTTTCTTCAGAGAGTAAATAAATGAAGTTATTTCAGCGTTGGTCACATCCAGGT
>JBBPBX010023743.1:0-40280 GCA_038048925.1 Garcialebias charrua | reverse complement strand
TAAAGAGACCAGAGCCCTCTGCCCAGTGTTACGTCACAGATGGTGCGTTCGTGTGTAATTGGATTTCCCATGATTAAACACGGCTTGAAGTTCAAAATCACTTTTAAAGCAAAATTAAAGTGATTTAGCATTTTGTTTGCAAAAATGAACATATTTAAATGATAAAAGATATCTATTTTGAGCAATTTTATGAAAATTAAAAAATCATGTCAGTGGGGCTTTAACGGTCGGCGGACGCGTGCAGCTGAGTAAAGGGGGCAGAAGATCAGAGCTGAGGAGGTGTTTGTCCTTTCATGACCATCAAAGTGCATAAAATCCCTGCTTCTGCCTGCATTCTGCATTATTCAGACATGGACCATGTTCTGACATGTGAGATCATCCGCTGAGTGCAGCTGAATCTTTTTTGTTAAATTACACCACCACGTTCTAAAGGAAATAACAAAGATGTCTCATTTGTTTGAATGTCTTCCTTTACTTTTACTGAACTTGTTTTTACCTCTTCGGTCAGCGCTCGGTCAAATGGCCGCGTGCAGTTGGTGAAAGTATGGTAAGCCATGTTGGAGCCAGCCCACACATTAAGCACATTATTATGGCCTGGCCTGGTACTAATCCGGGTTGGGCCGGGCTCCGGGTTCAGGTTAGAAATGACAGCTCTTGTGGGGAGGTCAGGGGTCCTCCCCCCAGGAAATTTTGAATGAAGTAGATGCCATTTCCTGCATTCTGGTGTATTTTAGCTGTTGTTAAACATCTAGTTTTACCTACACAAGTAAACACTTGATTCAATAACTATTTTACCAGCACTTTGGTGTGGACTTGTTCCTGTTTAAAGTGCTTTATAAATAAAATGGTATGGTATGGTATGGTATTTTAGAGTTAATGGCACAAAAAGAAGTAGCCTGACCAACAGCTCTCCTTGTGTGAATAGAGCACGCGCCACTTCTCTCACGCATCCTAGCCACAGTCTAAGAAACACAGTGTAGCCAAAATTGACTTTTAGGAAAAACATCACTAGCCAATATGCTTCCTAATTAAATTATATTATGAAATGGTGTCTTTTTATGTCAAGTTTTTTTTTATCTCTTCAACATTCTTATATGTATTTGTAGTCATTTTGCATCTCTTTTTTATTAATATTTTTGTTGTTGTTTTTATATACAGGTAGTTCTTGACTTACGACGTAGATCCGTTCCTACGCGTCGTCGTAAACTGATTTTCGACGTAAGTCGAAATATACATACATACTGTACCATATACATGTACAGTACTGTATTACTGTACCAAGGACTTAGCCTATCCTAACACAGTACCCTACATCATTATCAAAAAACACATACGTTTGGGAGCCATAATGAAGGGAAAAAAGAGTTATGGCCTACTGGGATGCTGGTGATGCCGTATTCCTCCGTCCATCGGCCATATTCTCTATTACGTTTACGACGTAAAATGGCCGTTCAGCTCGGTCCATCTGCCGTATTCCGTTCCGTTTACGACGTAAAACCGCATTCACAGTAAAGTTTTGTTTTGTTTTTTGAATGTCCAGAGGACCAGACTTAGCTATTTTAGAGAGTACAGTACAGTATTCCTCCGCCGCTACGTTTACGATGTAAAACCGGAAACTGCGTAACTCGGCTTTTCAAAAAAAAAATTTTTTTATTTTTTTTATGGGAGATGCGCCATAACCACGAAACGTCGTAACTCGAGACCGTCGTAACCCGAGGACTACCTGTATTTATAGTCACAAGTTCAACAATTTTTATCACATCAAAGACTGTTTTGTGTCTTTGGCTGCCTCGTGTCAAACTGTTATTCGTTTTAGGTGTACAACTCCATCGGTGCTCTGGCCAAATCTGTGTATGAGAAGATGTTCATGTGGATGGTTCTACGGATCAACCAGCAGCTCGACACCAAACAATCCAGACAGCATTTCATTGGAGTCCTGGACATCGCTGGCTTTGAGATCTTTGATGTAGGTCTTTGATAACCAGCTGTAAACTTCTTATGAGGTCACTGAACATTGTGAGTTCATTCATCTTTACCTGTTGTGTTTAGTACAACAGCATGGAGCAGCTGTGCATCAATTTCACCAACGAAAAGCTGCAGCAGTTTTTCAACCATCACATGTTCGTCCTGGAACAAGAAGAATACAAGAAGGAAGGGATCGAGTGGGAGTTCATTGACTTCGGGATGGATCTGGCGGCCTGCATTGAGCTCATTGAAAAGGTAACCTTATCTTACCCATTAGACATAATGGCATACGAATGAGTCATTAACGGTTTGGCTTCTTTAAAGCCAATGGGAATCTTCTCCATCCTGGAAGAAGAGTGCATGTTCCCAAAAGCCACGAACGCTTCCTTCAAAAACAAACTGTACGACCAACACATTGGCAAGAACAGCTGCTTCGTGAAGCCCAAAGTTGTGAAAGGGAAGCCCGAGGCCCACTTCACGCTGGTGCACTACGCCGGCACCGTGGACTACAACGTCACTGGCTGGTTGGTGAAGAACAAAGACCCGCTGAACGAATGTGTGGTCCAACTTTACCAGAAGTCTTCCAACAAAATCCTGGCCTTGGTTGATTTTAAAACATTTTAATTTGTTTTTGTTGTTCTTTATTGTATAATAGTAAATTTTTATATATACATTATTGCAGAGGCGTCTGCAGGAGGAAGTAAGAAAGGCTCAAAGAAGAAGGGAGCATCTTTCCAAACGGTTTCAGCTCTGTTCAGGGTAAGGAAAATTGGTTAATGGACTGTATAATGTATTTTTATCCTATCAAGTCATCAAAGTGCTTAAATTAAAATACAAATTATTCAAACACCTTCCATCAACCAGAACTCCATCCATCCATCTATCTTCCTCTTGTTCTGAAGTCAGGTCTCAGGGGCAGCATCTTGAGCAGGGTGGTTCAGACATCCCTTTCCACAGCCACCTCTTCCAGCTCTTCTGGGAGGACTCCAAGGTGTTCTCAGGCCAGTCGAGAGACGTAGTCTCTCCTTTGTGTCCTGGGTCTTCCCCGGGGTCTCCTCCCAGTCAGACACGCCTGAAGCACCTCCCTAGGGAGGCGTCCAGGAAGCATCCTTACAAGATACCCGAACCACCTCAACTGGCTCCTCTCGATGTCGAGGAGCAGCGGTTCTACTTTCTCTCCTGATAACTGAACTTCTCACCCTATCTCTAAGGGAGAGTCCAGCTCCCCTGCAGAGGAAACTCATTCAACCTCCTGTATCCACAATCTCATTCTTTCTGTCACTACCCAGAGTTCATGGCCAGAGGTGAGGGTAGGAACGTAGACTGACCGGTAAACAGAGAGCTTTGCCTTACAGCTGAGCTCCGTCTTCACCACAACGGACCAGCACAGAGTCCACAATACTGCAGATGCTGCCCCAACCTATCTGTGAATCTTACGCTCCATTCTTCCCTCACTTGTGAACAAAACCCCGAGATCAGGGACGTGCAGAGCCCACTAAAGGGGCAGGTGCTCAAAAAAAAAAGGGGGCACATCTAACCGCATTTTAGGACAGAATATTAACAAAGTTACATAGCTTTCAGAGTTAAATAAACAATGATAAATTACAAAATTGTGAGATATACTATCAAAGCTTAGGAAAACCTCTACATAGAACATACAACTATCCATATGTAAAATATTTTATTAGTAATTTCTTTCTGCAGGTCTACTTTGTTATAGGAAAGTATTGCAATATTCAAACCTGCGATTTAGCAAGATATGTAAATCAGAGCTACACCACCAGATATATTTTGTCTTTACAGAATTACACTATAAAAAATATAAACAAGGGCACAATGCAACTTTTTAGTGTACTGTAATCTATGAAAGAAAGAGCTGCCTGGTTTGCTACACTTGCAGTGGAGATGAAGATGGTCCATTCAGAAAAGCAGAGCTGCATCAAACTTTAATGTGGAACTGCAGAAGAAAACTAAATAAAAGCAAAAATTTAATTGTTAATGCATATCACCATGAGAAAAGCCTACTGAGACTAACTGACCACCAAAATTTAGACCTATATCTCTATTTGTGTCTTAGTGTATTTGTAAGTACCTATATACATTTTCTTCAATCTTTCCTCTTCTTTTTTTCTTGTCAGTTTCTCTTTTTTCCTCATTGTCTCATCTTCTCTGTGTTGAGTGGAGGCCAATGTCTCTTATTTATTTCGGTCTCTTGCCTTTCTTTTTCCCCCCAAACTGAATCTAAGATCCAAAATCTTCTTTTCCATCATGGTGAACTGTTTAAAAACAAACTTCCAACTTTTAAGCATTTTTGCTATTTTTGTTCTCTTCTTATTTATTTATTTTTATTCATTTTATTTCATTTATTCATTTCAGATTTAAAACACATAGACAATTTACAAACACATGAAAGAAAAAAACAAGATATAAAATGAAAGGTAGTAGAAGAAGAAAAAAATCTTGTCATATCTGCCCCTTCTACAGGCGGAAATTAGTATTATTACTATAACCTGGCACAATGCATCTTTCCTGTTTTTTGTAGGTCAATGTATTGTTGTGCACTGTCCCTGAGAAAACAAATAAATCATCATCATTCTTAAAACAACTGTGCAGCAGCAGTTTTCTGTTGGTCATGTCTCGAAAAATGTCAATGACCTCAGTGAGGTCATTGACATTTTTTGCAATTATGTTGCTAATTATTTGCAAAACAAACTTATTTGCGCATGCCAGAAATCTTTGCTTGCTATTCTAAGTTTTGTTTGTCATTCAAAGTTTTGCTTGCGATTCTCACATGACGTCGTGGGCAGAGCCTAAAATCGCAACAAAAGATTTCTGATGTGTGCAAATAAAAGTTTATGTTTTGCAAATAACTTTTTAAGTTCACGAGAGAAAAATTAGCTATTTAATTTAAAAAAATGTTTTTTAAACAAAAGTTTTTGCTTTAAAAAAAATGAAATCATTACAATTCCAAAAGTTTTGATTACAATTTTATTTTACATAACTGAGGTTAGTTTTTTTTTTCGTTGACTAATTGTGAAACAAATTTAACTCCATACTCTGCGAACCAGACCCTAAACTTACTTAAAGTCTGGATAGGTTTTTCCCCTTCATTTGTATGCTTTTATTGGACAGGAGCAACTTGATTGGTTATTACATTTATCTATTATGGTAGTTCAGGGTGAGTTATTTTTAATTCTAAATGAATATTCTTGTTGGACTTTTATTTAAGTGCTATTTTCCTTCAAGATACATTTACCTAATGCTAGAATTAATGCAATGTACATTATGCAGCAAAGGAAGTTAGAAGATCGGACATATATCCATTATGGAGAGATGATAGGTTTTGGACGGGCGATGTGCTCCCTGTTGTATAAGCCAGGGGTGTCAAAGTCAAATACATGGAGGGCCAAAAAAACAAATTTGCTACAAGCCAAGGGACGGACTGGTTCAATGTTTATTTTAAGGGGGTGATATAAGATTTTTTTTCTTCTTCTTTTTGCACTCTTTTCATTCAATGTTTTCTTTTTTATTAATTTGTTTTATTTTGTCTCTTTTAAATGAATGAATAAATGGATTAAATAAAATATTAAATAGCTTTACATCTGTTAAGTTCTTGGCATAAACCAACACAGACAGACATGTTCCTGCTTTTAGTATTGTACATTGTTTTATAATGTAGCAGTTTGTTTCATTTTTTTAACACAGTTTTCTTGTGATTTTTAATTAATGCTTTTTTATGATTGTTTACTGTTGGCTGCAAGTATCAATCTGCAAAATCCTTTATTTTCTTCAGCTGATAGCTGTTGGTCATTAATTATGATGAAGTTTAGCAACTTCTCGGTGAACATTTGAGCTCCGTGGCTTCAGCGGTGTGTTTTTTTTGTTCAATCCGGGGCGGGGGCTCTGATTTTGGTCAGCCGCTCGCCGCCTGTCCGTCCTACGAGACGTCAGACAGTGGGTCGGACTGGACGCAGCTGGCCGCGGTCGGTCTCCCTGTTTCGGTTCAGCGAGAGTGGCGTCCCGCTGAAGCCCTGGAGCTCGAATGTCCAACATAAAACCAACTTGACCGCAGTTTAATGTGGCGCTATGGCTATGCAGACATTGCACATTGCTGTCTTGTGGTGTTTAGTGTAAAATACTTCCACACAGCGGACATGTTACGATGAAAAGTTGGCTAGCTGTTAGCTAAAGTGCTACTCACTCAGTCCACACGCTGTAGCTGGCTGCAAACTGAAAGGGATTTGCTGAATAGTAGTAGTAGGGGTGGGGCCATGCCCCCCGAACGGCAATGCCCCCAAGGGGACCAGCTCCCCCACTGACCCTAATGTGAATGTGAGGCAGGTCTTATTACTCTGGGTTCATGAGACACGACTCCGGATCGAATTGGCCCCACCCCTACTACCACTGTTGCATTGTGGGGAATGTAGTGTTGGTACGTGACCGGAGGGCTTATTATGTTGTTTTTCTTGCAAAATACAAAATTAATAATAATAAAATAAAATAAATAATTTTAGTATGTTATTATGTGTCAGAGGAGGGCTTAGGAATAGGAAATTAAAAAAAAAAAAAAAAAATTTTTTTTTTTTTTTTTTGCCCAAAAGGGCACTTGGGGGCAAGGAGCAAAAGGGGCAGGTGCTCAAGCCCCCATAGCCCCCCCCTCTGCACGTCCCTGGCCCCACTGGAACCTCTGGAGCTCTTCACCATTTTACATTGAGACTTTCATTTTTTTTAATAAAAATGAAATAATAAAATAAAAATATTTCAAAATATATGCATATATGTTTTTAATTGTGTAGGATAAATATTTTATGAGTAATGATGAGTTATATTGTTTGTTTCAAAAAACGTTTTCTGATTGGTGACGTATTTCCTGTCCTGTGGGCGCATGAATCTTATCCATAGACTCTCGTTATAAATGGCGCATGCGCAGTTATTCCACGACGTTACAAAACAATGGGAAGATGCTGGGTGCGGTTTTCACCGCCCTGGACACGTCCAACGTGAGCTGCACCTACTACCTACCGATCGCATGCTTCCGGTCATTTATTTATTTATTTATTTATTTTATTTGTTTATTTTGTCTGGAAAATGAGCCGTGCAATGACAAGCAGGCTGGCTGCAGGTACGTTTTAAATCATTGAAAGCCCTTTATCTAATGTCTATTTGCATTTCTGACTGATATGCCTCTCAAATTTTAGATGGCTGTTTGTGAAAAAAGCCTTCAGCTGACTGTTTATTCTAAAAGTGGCAACTGGTGAATTTGTTTCTGGAGCTAGCATGCTAATGCTAGCCTTTATCTAACGCTTATATTATTATATTATCATTCCTGACTGATATGCCTCTCAACTTTTAGATCTTACAAAAGTGTTTTCTAAACGTTATGTGTTTAACAAAGGCTTTATTCTTACAGATTATTATTTAATTATTGTTGGGTTTGAGCAGATAGCTGCATCTGAATCTTTGCTACTTGTTAAAACTCATTCAAAAGAAATCGGTCCTGCAGAAAAATGCTCTTATGCCACATTCAGTAAGATCTAAAACCAGAAAGTTCTTCAGACTCAAGAGGGAAATGCACAAGTTGAACTTGAACAGTCAGTCTTGTTTCTGATCATTATTCCAAAGAACATCACTTTTGAAAATCTACTTAGGAATTACTCAGTTTTGAAGCAAAAGTTATTTTAACTCAAGCTTGTGTACAAAACTTGAGCTGAAGTCAAACCTGTTAAATATCAGACAATATAAACTTTTTTATATTCAACAGATGTCTGATGCTATATGGTTTTATGAACCTCACTGTTTGTAGCAGCCCTTAAGAGACGTTTTCTTTCACTGTACAGGACACGGCAGGAGGTGATGATGATGAAGGAACCTCTGGTCCAGCCTGGATGTTTGTGAGAAGTGGGGAGACACCATACAGCTCAAACATGAGGGAAGCTGTGAGGAGGCTAGAGCCGAGATCAGATCCAAACACCAAATACAAACAAGTTGTTCCAATGAGGCACCGAGGACGGAGGACAGGTGATCCACGTGGAAACCGTCTGATGAAGCAGCTCTTCTGTTCAACCATCCACAGTTACCTTTCTCTGACTGATTATGTTTTTAAATCTCCAAGAGCAGTCGAGGAAGCTATGACTTAAAATCAGAAGATGTAATGCTATAAAGTAAACAGTGTTTAAATCTTGTATGTCATTTAGCTCAAGTCTTATACGTTTTCTACAGTAATGTAACATGGTCATCAAATTTGTTTTTACTAAAATGGTTAAAATAAAACAGGACTCTGAGCCTGTCTTAAATCAAAATACAAAATTTTGGGTGTGATAATACATCAATAAGAAGACAAAGTTGGAATGTGTTGAACATTTTATTTTCTTAGATTTGGTTCACACAACCAGTTTACATTGGTGCTAGTCACTTGTACAATCCAGTCCAGGTTAGCAGCTGGTACAGTATAAAATCAGAAATGGTTCTTGTTAAGGAAAATGGTCATATCGGCTTCTCAGGCAGTATGTGTGAGTGTTCTGGACAGACAGTGTCTCCTGCAGTGGAGAACATATTTGCTGGGTGTAGAAGAAGCTTGAACACAAATATGAGAATGCAAGATCTGACAGCAAAGGATAAGTCTTGTGTTGGTCCCACCACCAGCAGCAGGGTCCTCAGACAGAACGGCTGGTGGAATGTCCTGGTACATCTGCAGCCCTCTCTTCATGGACATGGAGCTGTGACATTATGTTCGGTGCCTCTTCCTCAGCCAAAAGCTCCTCCAGTGGAGACTTTCTGGACAGACAGCAAGGAGGTGGTTCCTAAACAAACAACAGGTTCATCAGTATTATCAGTAAAAAGAGATTATTAAATCATTAAGATTGAGAATGTATATAATATCGTATATAACATCTGCTCATACAGACTCGTGTTTGTGCTGCTGTTTATAATGATGTTTTTCTACTACATTAGGGCTTAGTGTATTACTAGTTGATGTTTTTCTTAGTTAATCCTAGGTGTTATTACTGTTTTTCTCTTGCATGTTGTTGGATGTAACTGGGACCCTGTGTACATAATATCGTTTTCATCACATGTACCACATGTGGTGCATATGACAATAAAGACTCTGACTCTGACTCTGAATATCATACACTTACTCTCCTCCTCATCCTCCACTCCCTCATTCACAGGCCTTTCCTCAAACTGCATGGTGTACTCTATCATCTCCACAGTCTTCCTCTGTTGACCACAAAGAACATTAACTAGTATTTAGATTCTAGATTTTAATAGCAGAAAGGACAGTTGTGCATGAATGACATATCACCTGCTCTATCATCTTTCTCTAGATCTGCTCCCAGACACATCATCCATCTTCTGTTTAAAGTGCACAGTAGCTCTTCTCCACCTTATAACAAGGTGGGATTAACTTATTTAACAAGTGGTCCATGGTAGGTGGTGTGTACTTGGGTTGATGGTTTTCACCATGTCTCTGCAAACATATAAACAAACATGTCCCTGTTACTGTAACATTAGCTTAGCATGGACAATTATTAGCTCTGTTGTTATTGCCTAACTAACCTAAATTTTGGTGATTCCACATCTGAAAAGGGGATGCAACCTTTTCACAACATATGCTGTAACTGTTCTGTGTCACTCTTCATTCAGTTGCACTGATGGATTTCACTTGGACACTATGGTGAACACCGTGGAGCCTGGCTAACATTAGCCATTTCAGGCCGTTTATCTAAGAAAAAAATATGAGCTAACATTAGCATGGTGTTTGCATTTGAGTTGGCCTACCACTTTAAATTGAGTATAACTTGTTAGCTGCCTTAATGTTGGTATGAGACGTAGTTTATAGTTTTATTTACCTGATAGAGAGACAGAGAATGATAATAATAATAATAATTAATTCAATTTATAACGCACTTTTCATTACTGAAAATCTCAAAGTGCTACACATATATTGAATGCTACACACATTCATAAACCGGTGGCGGCAGACTACCATGCAAGGTGCTTTCCAGTCCTACCGGGAGCAACTCAGGGTTAAGTGTCTTGCCCAAGGACACAACGACACATGGTGCGGGTCCCGGGAGTCGAACCGCCAACTTTCCGATCGGGAGACGACTGCCATTACCACTACACCACGGCCGAATGAGGCAGCAAAAACAGTCCAGCGGAACGTTTTGAAGACGGACCACTCTGTTACTTCTCCACCCTCCTTTGCACGATATACAATTATTGCAAGTGCTACACTGAGCTGACTGGTCATTTTATTAAAGTTAAGCCACGCTTTCGACCGTAGTTGCTCACTTTCCATGTTTAGAAACACTTCCGGTGGATTCCTCTTCGTTGGATTTTTTTTCTTCTTCTTTTTAGAAATAGCACCTCAGAAGAGATGAAATGTGCGGTAATTTGTCTCACGGAAACATGGATTACGAGTGAAATGCCGAATACAGTCTTTCAGCTGGATGACTGACTCTTTTTCGAGCAAACCGCTGCAGCAAGTCAACGGGGAAATCACGAGGAGGCAGGGTGTGCATTTATGTGAGTAAAAGTTGGTGCACAAACTGTACTGGGCGGCCGTGGTGTAGTGGTAATGGCAGTCGACCCCTGATCGGAAGGTTGGAGGTTCGAATCCCGCATCCGCCCACCATGTGTCGTTGTGTCCCTGGGCAAGACACTTAACCCCGAGTTGCTCCCGGTAGGTCTGGATGGCGCCTTGCAAGGCAGGCTACCACTACCAGTATGAATGTCTGAATGGATGGGTGGATGGCTGGTATTGTAAAGCGCTTTGGGGCTCCTCACAGGGGGCTGGAAAGCGCTATATAAATAAGCTCCATTTACCATTTACTGTTGTAAAAAAAAAACTCATGCAGGACAGCTTTGGTGACAAGAACCAGGTTTGGATCAGCAAAACACCAAGGCCAAGAGTGGTTAAACAGTTTATTTCTGAATGGTGGGAAATCTCTGGTGGAGGTCTGGGTCCTGGCCGGGTCCAATATGGAGTTAATAAGTTAACTTAGGTTCGGGAGCAGGGCCACGCCCAAATCACGCCTCCAATTATCCCACGCAACCTACTTATACCTCGCTCACCTATTCATCTCATCTCAGTTCGTTACGTTTTGTCGACGGCGCTTCTACTCACCATGGACGACGCTTCTTCTTTCGTCCTCCACTCTGTTTCCGAGGGTCTCTTCGGAGTTCCATCCGCCGTCGACGAGTCCCCTCCTGCTGTTACCAGTCGGGCTCCAGGCTCCGTTTTCGCGACTCAAGCTAAGTATTTTCACTCCTCGGACTCGGTCCCTAACTATTTTATTTGCTGTTTCTCACCCTTCCGGGGTCTCTCCGCCACTCGCATCTCTTTCTCGTTTCTGGTCGGCCCGAGGCGTCAGTCAACATGCTCGTTTTCCTGGTCCTCGGCGTCCACCGGCTCTCAGTACGACCGCTTCTCTGCGTTCCTCTTCCAGTGTTATTCCAACACGCCAGCTTCTCGGGCCGTGTACCGTTGCCTGCTTTCGGCGCTCTCTCCGCTGAATGGGTATCCCTTTCAGCTGTTCTGACACTGGATTGTGTCTCTTTCAGCTCCTTTCCTCCTCGGTGCCTCGACTGCCACCAACTTTACCGTCATCTGAACTACCCGCGGCCGCGACTTATGTTCCAGCTTCCGCTTCCGCTTCCAATCTGTGTTGCCAGATCTCGCGACGGAAACAAGCGACCAGCCCAAACCAAGCCCAACTGGCTGCCCACCCCGTTGTGTGAAACGACGGCCAATTTTTGTCAGTATGCATTTTTTTGGGCATTACTGTACATATAATCAGCAACGTTTTGCTAGCTTAACACTTTGAAGAACCTATCCACTCTAAAAAATAAATGTTAAAATAAATTAGAATTGATATCAATAAACCATAAATGATCAAATAAAAATAAATTACATTGCATACTTACACAACTTAATCCCATGAAACCTCTTGGAATCGTTTGCAGAGCGTTGACAACATTGGACATTGACAACAGAATCTTGAAGGATGCGTACAAATAAAAATAAATGCAAAAACACTAAGATAAATAGAATAAAAAAAAACTGTATGGTAATCTCATAGTTGAGCTAACATACTACTTTAATCTATCCTGAATCATGCTTTAAGTGTGCGCTCTGTCTCCCATTCTTTATTATATTTTCCCGTATTTCTCATATTTATTGTAGCTAATTTTAGCGTGGTCTTGTCACTCTAGACAAAGAATAAAGTGCTAAGATTAACGAGCCCATGCAAGCGGCTTAGCATTCCAAACAAGCCCAAGACACCACAACGATCGACTCGCCAAATTTATGTGCATCTGTAGAAAATAACAAGCTCACATTTGCTTAAAGCAGACTTGGCTGCTATTCTTCCAACGTCTACCGTGACGTCATTCCGTCATCGACTGCAGGACTTCCCGTCATGGCGACAGCTCCCCCAGTGGGAGCCGGGTCACATTACCGCCTGTACCCGTAACCTCTTCATCAATACTTTCTCAGCTTTTTCCAACGTCTTTCGGTCCCGCCTTCGCAGGCTCTATGAAATCACCACCCATCCCTCCATCATCATTCTCTTCTTCCCATCATTCCAATCCGGTTTCGACTTCTTTTCCATTGCCCACGGCTTCGGCTCGGACATCTGCTCCGAGCGACCGCAGGGCCTTCCATCGTGGCGGCAGCTCCCTCCTGTGGGTGCCAAGTCACATTACCACCTGTACCGCAACCTCTTTATCTGTACTTCCCCTGCTTTCTCCAACGTCTTTCGGTCCCGGCCTTCGCAGGCTTCGCAGCGTCACCATCCATCCCTCCATCTACACTCCCTTCTTCCCATCTTTCCAATCTGGTTTCAGCTGCTTTTCAACCGCTCGCGGCTTCGCCTCGGACACCTGCTCCAGGATCCCGCAGGACCTTCTGTCATGGCGAGTGCTCCCCCCAGTGGGAGCCAGGTCACATTGCCGGTCGTACCCGCAACCTCTTTATCGGAACTTCCCCAGCTACTCTACCCCCTCCACTCTTCCCATGCCTCCTTTCTCATTGGCTCCCCGTGCAGGGGTCTTCGCATCACACGCCCTTTCGCACTCTCCTTCGGCGACCTCCGTTCGCTCTATTCGTCCCTCCTTCCTCCCGTCCCCTCATCCTTTCGCCCCTATTTCCTTCCTTCATCCTTACATCCCTCACCCCTCCGTCCCTTCATCCCTACTTCCCCTCATCCCTACATCCCTCACCCCTTCATCCCTTCATCCTTACGTCCCTCACCCCTCCATCCCTTCATCCCTACTTCCCCTCATCCCTACGTCTCTTTCCTTCATCCCCACATCCCTTCATCCCCTCCTCCCTTCTCCCATACTTCCTCCTTCATCCCATCATCCCTTCCTCCCTACAACCCCTCATCCCTCATCCATCCATCATCTTCAATGCACTTTCACCCAGCCTCAGCTTAC
Organism: Garcialebias charrua; assembly: GCA_038048925.1. NCBI lineage: Eukaryota > Metazoa > Chordata > Actinopteri > Cyprinodontiformes > Rivulidae > Garcialebias > Garcialebias charrua. The sequence continues at coordinate 26,873 of JBBPBX010023743.1, read as the reverse complement.
CTATGTGCTGACCATCGTCATCCTCGTCGTCACGGTGCTTTCACGCAGCCGCAGCCTTAACAACGTGCTGACCCTCATCATCTTCCTCTTCGTCACAGTGCTTGTCGCAGCCACAGCTGTACCAAAGTGCTGACCATCGTCATCATCATCATTATCTTCAAGGCGCTTTCACGCGGCCACGGCTATATCGGCATGCTGTCAGTCATCATCATCCTCTTCATCACTGTGCTCTCCCGCGGCCGTTGCACCACGAAGTGTTGACCAGCCCAACACGAGCGATCGGATCTTCATCCCCTCATCCCTTCCTCCCTGTAGCCCCTCTTCCCTCATCCATTCATCGTCTTCTGGGCACTTCACACGGCCTCGGCTGACGCGAAGTGCTGAACTTTGTCGATCGTCCTCGTCATCCTCATCGTCTTAGTGCTTTCCCACAGCCACAGCCGTACCATGTGCTGGTAGTCATCATCATCCTCATCATCTCGGTGCTCTCACGCAGCCGCTGCATCACAAAGTGTTGACCTACCCAACACAGGCAATCAGATCTTCATCCCCTCATCACTTCCTCCCTACGGCCCCTCATCCCTCATCCCTCGTCCCTCATCCTTTCCTCATTTTCTGAGCGCTTGACATGGCCTCGGCTGACCCGAGGTGCTGTACATTGTCAATCTTCATCCTCATCGTTTTAGTGCTTTCACACGGCCGCTGCCGTACCTATGTGCTGACCATTCATCATCATCCTCGTCATCTCTGTGCTTTCACGCAGCCACTGCTGTGACAAGGTGCTGACCGTCGTCATCATTGTCTTCGAAGTGCTTTCACTCAGCCACAGCTGTCACGACGTGCTGTCCATCATCTTCGTTATCTTCATAGCGCTTTCGCACGGCCACGGCTGTGACGAAGTGCTGACCGTCTTCATCATTATCTTCAAAGCGCTTTCGCACGGCCACGGCTGTGACAAAGTGCTGACCGTCTTCATCATCTTCGTTATCTTCATAGCGCTTTCGCACGGCCACGGCTGTGACGAAGTGCTGACCGTCTTCATCATTATCTTCAAAGCGCTTTCATACAGCCACAGCTGTTACGAAGTGCTGACCATCATCATCGTCTTCAAAGCGCTTTCACGCAGCCACTGCTGTAACGAAGTGCTGACCTTCATCATCTTTATCTTCAAGGCGCTTTCACCCAGCCACAGCTGTTACGAAGTGCTGACCATCATCATCTTCCTCTTCATCTGTGTACTCACGCAGCCGCGGCGTCGCAAAGTGTTGACCGTCGTCTTCATCGTCTTCTTCTTCTTTGTCATCGTCGACATCTTCGTCATTTTCATAGTCATCGTCTTCATCGTCGTCATCCTTTGTCCTTTCGGCTTAGCTCCTCGCTCCCCGTCCGCTTCTTATCACAGCGGAACAGTTTCTCACGCTTTCCACGTAGTTTGCCGTCTTCCATAGTTCATCTCTCGACATCGTATCCCCCCCGTCTGTTCGTTACCTATTCTTGCTCCACCCTCTGAATCCGTATTTCTACCATCCGGACTTGCTTGTCCGACATGGAATTAATTTCCAGCTCACAAGCGTCTCAGTTCCGTTTTACTTCGGTTTCTTATGGGGTTCCTCGTCCTTGCGATCCTTTGGGGGCTTGAATGGTCGAAATCATCCACACTGATAACATTACAGTCGTGGACATGATTAACAAGGGCCGTTCTCACTCTCTAGTTATCCTGCAGTTTATTCGCAAATTAACTCTTAATCTCAGCCCAACATCAGTTCTTGCTCCGAGCCTACTTGGCATACATCCGCAACAACCACAGTGACTTATTCCAAGCTCACACATGTCCTTGTTTTATTAATCCAGCGACTTTTGGGGTTCATCGTCGGGCTCGGGAAGGAAAACAAGTGAACCGTTCCCGAAGGCCAAACCCCACGCAAGAGTCTTCTCATCCCAAGCCCTTCAGCACTCTCCTCGGACAACATCCTTCAGTTCCACTCATCCCTTCATCCCCTCATCCCTACTTCCATATTCCCTTCATATACTCATCCATACTTCAAAGTCAAAGTCAAAGTCAACTTTATTGTCAGATCTGCAATATGTACTGTACAGGACATACACAGGACCGAAATTGCGTTTCTCTCAGTCCCTCGGTGCAACAGTAAACATCTAAACATTGAAACACTGAAACATATAATAATAGACATAAGCATAAAATAGTAAAACTAACACTGTCCTGAGTTTTTTTTTTTTTTGCATAGCGGTGCAAGAGCATGAAAATCCACACCAACTCTAAAACTAAAACATTAAACATTTAATGAACATAATACTGTCCTGAGTTTTTGCATACTAGCACAAAAAAAGAGTATAAAAAGTATAACTAAAATAAACTAAAGGTTTCTAGCATTGACATTTGCAAAGTGGCAAAGCAGCGTATGAGTCAATGTACACAGTATATGTATGAGGTAGTAGTTGATGTTGTTATAGAGGCAAAAAGTGGCATATGCAGTAAGGCACATTGGGCATCCCTAAATAAGACCGTTCAGAGCACACTGTATATGTACCAGCAGTGGTGTAGATATTAGAGTAGTGTAAATAAATGTAAACAGTAGTAATTACATGTAAGCAGTAGTAATAAAAGTAAACAGTATTAATAAATGTAAACAGAGAATGTAAACAGTATTATGATTATAGGCAGTGATGTAATACAGACATTAGTGCAAGTATGAGAATTAGTGCAAACTGTATGAGCACATGACCGAGAGTTTAGTGAAAAACTTTGTGTTGAGTGATAATGTGTGAGAAAGTTTTAGTGTTAAGGCAGTTCAAATGGGAGGGGGGGCAGAGCAGGCAGAGTGTTTAGCATTCTGACTGCCTGATGAACAGAGCTGTCTCTCAGTCTGCTGGTTCGAGCCTGGAGACTCCTCAGTCTCCTCCCTGATGGCAGTAGTCTGAAGCAGCTGTGTAGTGGGTGTGTGGGATCACCTGCCATGCGGTGTCTCCTACATTCATTCATCCCTCCATCCCTTCCTATCATCCCTACTTCCACATTCCCTTCATCTACTCATCCCTACTTTCATCCTCTCCTACATTCATTCATCCCTTCATCCCTCCATCCCTTCCTATCATCGCTACTTCCATATTCCCTTCATCTACTCATCCCTACATTCATCCTCTCCTACATTCATTCATCCCCTCATCCCTCCATCCCTACATCCCTTCCAATCATCCCTACTTCCATCTTCCCTTCATCTACTCATCCCTACTTCTCTCCTACATTCATTCATCCCTTCATCCCCTCATCCCTCCATCCCTCCATCCCTTCCTATCATCTTTCCTACATCCCCTTTCTTCCCTCAACCCTACAACCCCTCATCCCTTCATCCCTCATCTTTTCATCAATAAAAAACTTAAACTTGTGTTTTGTGGCGTGGTTCCTTGCTAATGAAGTGACTATCTGTGAGCAGCAGTATGGTTTCATGCCAAGAAAGAGCACCACAGATGCCATCTTTGCTTTGAGGATGTTGATAGAGAAGTACAGAGAGGGTCAGAAAGAACTCCATTGTGTGTTTGTGGATTTAGAAAAAGCATATGACAGGGTACCAAGAGAAGAGGTGTGGTATTGCATGAGGAAATCTGGAGTGGCAGAAAAGTATGTTAGACTGGTACAGGACATGTATGAGGACAGCAGGACAGTGGTGAGATGTGCTGTGGGAGTGACAGATAGCTTCAAGGTGGCGGTGGGATTGCATCAAGGATCGGCTCTGAGCCCCTTCTTGTTTGCTCTGGTGATGGACCGACTAACAGATGAGGTCAGGCAGGAATCCCCATGGACTATGATGTTTGCAGATGACATTGTGATCTGTGGTGAGAACAGGGAACAAGTGGAAGAGAACTTGGAGAGGTGGAGGTATGCTCTTGAAAGAAGAGGAATGAAAGTCAGCCGTAGTAAGACAGAGTACATGTGTGTGAATGAGAGGGAGGCCAGTGGAACAGTGAGGCTACAAGGAGCAGAGGTCACAAAGGTGCAGGACTTCAAGTACTTGGGGTCCACTGTCCAGGAAAATGGGGAATGTGGTAAAGAGGTGAAAAAGAGAGTCCAGGCAGGATGGAGTGGATGGAGAAAAGTTTCAGGAGTGATTTGTGACAAAAAGGTGTCAGCAAAGGTCAAAGGAAAAGTTTACAAGACAGTGGTGAGACCAGCTATGTTGTATGGTCTGGAGACAGTGGCATTGACAAAAAGACAGGAGAAAGAACTGGAAGTGGCAGAAATGAAGATGCTGAGGTTCTCCTTAGGAGTGACAAGGATGGATAAGATCAGGAATGAGATCATCAGAGGTACAGCACATGTTAAACAACTGGGAGATAAAGTTAGGGAGGCCAGACTGAGATGGTTTGGACATGTCCAGAGGAGGGACAGTGGGTATATTGGTAGAAGGATGTTAGAAATGCAGCTGCCAGGAAAAAGACAAAGAGGGAGACCAAAGAGGAGATATATGGATGCAGTTAGAGAGGACATGAAGGTAGTTGGAGTGAGGACAGAGGATGCACATGACAGAGTGAGGTGGATGAGGATGACTCGTTGTGGCGACCCCTGAAAAGGGAAAAGCTGAAAGAAGAAGAAGAAGAAGTACTGTTCTGCACAGCACGTTCAATAATTAAAAAAACCAGTACAAAACAGTGCCGTAGTGTACAGTCCATGCACTTTAAAAAGGTAGAATCAGCACAGAAACAGCAGAGAAAAGAAAATGCCCTTACTTTGATTGAAGAGGTGGTTCTGCTGGTCAAACCTGGATCAGAGGGAACTGCTTAAACCTTGAGGAAGGTAAGCTGTTGAACCATAGATGAGGGGGCATGTGAGTCCAGAAAGGTTAGGTCAGGAGCAGATATTGTCCTGATGCTCCTTGCTCAAAAATGGAGGAGGGGGACATGTGAGTCCAGAGGTAACATGTGAGTTCAGTTCAGTTCTGGTCCTGATGTTGGATGCAGGAGGATGAGGAGGGGACCCTTTCAGTGATGACAAAGCATAGCACAGCAGCACAGCAGGTCTGGCTTCTTAAAAGAACACAGACATGTTTAAGTCAACATTAAGCTGATGCTAAGAAAAAGAGATATGAAACAACACAGACAAAAAATGTTGTCCTTACTGTTATCCAAATGATGCTGAAATAAGATGGAGCATGTCAGATCAGGTCAGGTGTGTTTCTGATGTTGCTAGAGTCAGTGTGATGGAGATATAGGACAGGGCTGAGGACACAGGATAGCAGGCCTGACTGTTGAAAAGAACACAGACATGAGGATGTCCAGATTAAGCTGATCCAACATACTGCAACTGCAATAAAAAAAGAAATAAAACACAGACAAAAAAATGTTGTACTTACTGTTATCCAAATGATGCAGAAAGAAGATGGAGCATGTCAGATCAGGTCAGGTGTGTTCCAGATGTTAGATGGACATGGATAAGGGGCCTTTCCGTGATGCTTTGGAGGCTGTGGACATGGCAAAAGGCAGGTGGATTAATAGATGCAGCTATAACATAAAACAAAAAAGAATAGGAAAAAAAAACATGTCATTACCTTTATGATGATGCTGTACTGGTTAGTGGGGAGGTGAGCAGATCAGTGAGGGGAGTAGGTGTTGCTGAAGCTGGTTGAGTAGAGAGGAGGAGGAGGAGCAAGAGGAGGAGGAGGCTGTGGACATGAGCAGAGACAGGTGGATGAATACAGTAGATACAGCTATAACACAACAAAAAACAGAAAAGCAAAAATAAAAATAGCATTTCATTACCTTTAAGGAGGGTGCAGGGGAGGGAGGCATGACTACTGTAGAGAGGGTGATGTGTCCATGGACTCCTGGCTTACTGCAGCAGAAGTTGATGGCATTTCTTCTGCAGATCCTGGAGGTGCTGCTGAGACCTTCTTTACAAATTTAATCATGCTGCTCTGCATTGCCTCCTGCTTTTTGTACTCCAGGATCTGCTGGTAGCAAGCCACGGAGTCCATCATGGCCCTGGCAACCTTGGCGTACCTCTCCCTATCAGCATCCTGAGCCTCAAAACATGCCATGCTTTCCTGCAACAGCTGAAAACCTTTAGCCAATGCCTGCCTTGTGAATTGCTTGGCCACGGGGCTTGGCGTCACTTGCTCTTCCTCCTCCTCCATGATGTACCTCTCCAGCTCCATTAGGTCCTCAGGAGACAACTCGTCTCCTTATGATGCCAACAGTTCAGTGACATCCTCCTCATCGATCTCCAACTCCAGTGACCTGCTCATCTCTACCACGTTCTGGATCACAGTGGTCACTGACTCCTGGGACACAGGTGAAGCCTGAACAAGCTGTGGACAAAGCTTTTTCCACACTACACTAAGGTTGCTAGGCTTCATCCGATCCCAGGAGTGACCAATGTTGTGCACAGCGTCCAGGATGCTGTACTTCTTCCAGAACTCTTTGAGGGTGAGTTTTGGTTCTTTCTCAGTTGCCTCCTGTTTTATGATATTCTAAATCAACCAAAATGTTTTATCATATTCTAAATCAATTGCCAGGCTCGTGGAAAGATCGGCAGCTGTTTAGAAAAATCAAACAATCACAAACTCCTTTAAAATGATGTGTCATTTATTAAAGAGAACTGTGACAAATAAAGTAAAAAGTAAAAACACATACAGTTGTACAAGTCACCTCAGATGTACAAAAACAATAACACACACATAAACTGTTTTCCTGCTAGAAATAATGTGTCATTTAAATCTGCCACAGTAAAACTTAAAGCTCCACTGACATCATCTTTTGACTTTTCAAAAAATGGCACAACATATATAAATATTAAGATTGACCCCTGACCGTTTTTGCTAAAATAATGTTAAATTAATGAAAATTCTCCCCCAAAACAGTTTAAAATTAGCGCCATTTTTTTAACACGATAAATAGGGATTTCGCCGTCGCAGGATGATGACGTCATGTAAAGGAATTTCCCTACTGCGCAGCTTGAAAACAATGGAGGAGCTACAAACTCGATCCGTCCAATTTAGCCATTTAAAAGTTAATATTTTAGCGGATTGTCTGCAGAGAAGCCAAAGTTATTTCCAGTAAACAGCAGGTTATAATTTTTTTCAGCTCCTGCTGGTTTTTGGAGACTTTTCACTTCATGAGGTGAGCTCAGCTGCTGTGTGGAGTTACATGCATGTGGACGAGGCAGAAGTAATTCTACAACATGTACATCGTCTCCAGCCTCCACAGCACTGAAATGGTAATATATTAGTTAATGTTCCTAATAATTATTCAACATTAATTAATAGTTTAAAAAATTAGTCCCTTTTAAAATATCTGTTAAATATATTATTCTTTTATTTTATTTTGTTTGTGTTTTCAGGTTTCCAGGTCTCCAGTCCATCACCTGAGGCTCTTCCTGTTGAACCACTAGTACAACCCAGACTTTCACATCACAGCAGGTAAGATTGCATCAACGAAAAGAATACTACTCAACAATATTCTTTGATGTAAATCTGTTGATTTTCTGTGGTTCTGATGAGGGAAGTGACAAAGTGGATGCAGCATTCAGCCCATAATGGACCCAGATGTCCCCTGCGTCCAGACCTACAACACCTGGACATCCATGAGCGTTGTGGAGCGAGGATTCACAGAAATGTCTTCACCTGAAGAGTGGACCGAGGTGGAGAACAAACCTTGATATTGTTAAACAACAGATGGAGACGTCTTCAGGATCTGTAGAACATCAGGACTGCTGCAGAAAGCTACGTTTGTGCATCAAGACATTAAAATATGCAGAAATACTACAACTGGCCAGAGCATTGAGATGAAAATGAATCAATGAATTTAATATTTTTTTCTGAGTGTTCAAATGAACATGTTGTTTGAAAAAAGAAAAAAGGATAACAATGAACCAAGTGTTTCTGTAGTTATGTGTAAATAAAGTTACGGTAGTACACTATATTATCTGTTAGTGTTGAGTTATTCTTTGTGAGAATATTTGTGTTATTCTTTGTGAGAATATTTGTGTATCTGTTTTATTTTCATTCGTGCATCTACAACTCACAGCTCATACTTTAGTAAAAACAAAATTGGTGAATGTTGAAAGAAACATTTTATTAAAATAAAACCATCCCATATTATCAAATAAATGAAAACCTCTGGGGAAACATTAATATGAACAGATTATCAAAATAAATTGAGTTTAACACATATTAGCAAGTGTTGTTTGACTTCATCAGCTCTGTAAAAATGACTCCAACACCTCCTCGTCCACCCTCCTGTCCAGGTGTTGTAGGTCTGGACGCAGGGGACATCGGTCTAGTTTCTCCTCATCCTGCTGCTTGTACTTCTTCAGACTCCACCACCTCCTCGCTCCACAACGCTCATGGATGTCCAGGTGTTGTAGGTCTGGACGCAGGGGACATCTGGGTCCATTATGGGCTGAATGCTGCATCCACTTTGTCACTTCCCTCATCAGAACCACAGAAAATCAACAGATTTACATCAAAGAATATTGTTGAGTAGTATTCTTTTCGTTGATGCAATCTTACCTGCTGTGATGTGAAAGTCTGGGTTGTACTAGTGGTTCAACATGAAGAGCCTCAGGTGATGGACTGGAGACCTGGAAACCTGAAAACACAAACAAAATAAAATAAAAGAATAATATATTTAACAGATATTTTAAAAGGGACTAATTTTTTAAACTATTAATTAATGTTGAATAATTATTAGGAACATTAACTAATATATTACCATTTCAGTGCTGTGGAGGCTGGAGACGATGTACATGTTGTAGAATTACTTCTGCCTCGTCCACATGCATGTAACTCCACACAGCAGCTGAGCTCACCTCATGAAGTGAAAAGTCTCCAAAAACCAGCAGGAGCTGAAAAAAATTATAACCTGCTGTTTACTGGAAATAACTTTGGCTTCTCTGCAGACAATCCGCTAAAATATTAACTTTTAAATGGCTAAATTGGACGGATCGAGTTTGTAGCTCCTCCATTGTTTTCAAGCTGCGCAGTAGGGAAATTCCTTTACATGACGTCATCATCCTGCGACGGCGAAATCCCTATTTATCGTGTTAAAAAAATGGCGCTAATTTTAAACTGTTTTGGGGGAGAATTTTCATTCATTTAACATTATTTTAGCAAAAACGGTCAGGGGTCAATCTTAATATTTATATATGTTGTGCCATTTTTTGAAAAGTCAAAAGATGATGTCAGTGGAGCTTTAAATACACACACTTAGGCATTGACGTGTAACAAATTACAGTATCTCCTCACCTTGACACTGAACCAAGAAGTCTCACCGTTCTGCGGGAGATATGGTCATCAATGTAAACCGGACATCTTGATCAGAGACTCAACGGTAGACTTAAAAAATGTTCATCTGAGCGCTCCTCATTTATACCTTGAAGTGTGTGCATGCGTGTGTGGGTATGTCTGTGCGTGTGTGATATCTTCACTCAAACATGTTTTTTCAGAGCAAAGTAGTGCTAGGCACCGCTAAAGGCTTAAAAATGTCTTATCTGACTAGACTGTTGCATCTCTTACCAAGGAGGGCTACAAGGTCATGTGGGAGAAATGAGCTCAGTTTTCCCACATAACTCTGCACCTAATAAAACCTAATTGCAAATACCAAGTTGATACAGTTTTAAGGGTCAACTTGACACTAAACTAGCCAGGCATATTCACAAGTGTTGCAGAAAGCATTAAAAAAATTGATAAAGCTAGTCAGGAAACATTTAATACCAAACACTCATATTTAATTCCACCCTCTTTTTACTGTCTAATTTTGAATTTTTTCCTCCTGTCACCTCATAAGGCATGTTGCAAAGCTCTACACACCAAACTAAAAAAATTGACACAGTCCCCCTCACTTATAGTCTGTTCCCATTACCCAATAATAATATCCCGTCTCATCCTAAGGCAGTGTTATAAACTAATCCAAGTAAATGATCTTATCTACAAAGCAAAGCACTAAAAAGACTTACCAGTCTCATTATAAGTTCAATCTTCATTCTAAGGCAGTGTTATAGATCAATCTACACATATGATCTCTTACTCGGTTCAATAAAAAAACATGTGCACAAATTACACAAAGCAAAGCCCTAAATCAGTCGCATGAAAAAAACTTTCCCTGCTCAATATATGTGAACACTTTCAAATCGGACTGTCAGACTTAGAAACTCAATCAGAAGTTTTGGCACCTGTGGACCCCCTCATAGCAGTGGACTCCGTCGCGGATCCGCATTCTTACCGTTTAAGATCCGCGCCGCGGATCTGCGGTTTGCGCGTCCGGAGCAGATCCGGAGCAGATCCGCCCAGCATGCCAAATAACCGACCCCCCCACACTGTCAGGATAACGGACCCGGCACGGATCTGTGAGCCTTAAGTGCTCTTGTGCTCTGGGAACATGACCCCACACGGATCCGTGCTCCGCGCCGTAGGCGGATACGCTCTCCAGGTGGAGCTAGTGACAAAGGCCAGCATAAACACGCTCCATGTCCCGCCCTCTAGGCGGCCCAAAAAGTAGTATATGCAAGTATCCTTAAAGTATACTAATTTTAAACTAAAAAAATAATATACTTTCAAGTTTACTTTTTAGGTACTTATCAAAAGTATACTTAGCCAAGTTTATTTTATACAATACTTGACTTATACTAAAAATAAACTAAAACTCTTAAGTATACTATATACTTCTGTTTAAACTTTTGGCCAAGGTAATTTTATACAAAGTATTTTCACACTGGTTTATTTTTAGTACTTCTGTTTTAAACGTTTTGTCAGTTTTTTGGAACATATATATATGTATATATATATATATATATATATATATATATATATATATATATATATATATATATATATGTATATATATATATATATATACTGTATATATATATATATATATATATATATAGTATATTGTTATTATTATTATTGAGCATGCATCAGGGTATTATTATTATCATCATTATTACTATCATTATTCAATTTTATTCTGCGTTACTCCAGGCGTGAAACAGAAAAAAAAAAAAAGTTGCTGCTTTGCTTTCTGCCATTTTTCTGTTTGTGAGCTTCATGCGTTATGATTGGATTGGGGTTAAAACGTGATCATGTACGTCTCAACCAATCAACGCCACTCTTGCTTGTCAGGTTGCATGTGAACCAATCAACGCCACTCTTGTTTATTGGGGGAAGTAGCATGCAGAGCCGTATATATAGAGAGTTCTGACACTCTTTGAAGTCGCCAACTGGCAGTCAATCGTTCCAAACAACGGCCATGGAAACCTTGTGGAGCTGCGCCCTCTGGCGGCAACGGAGCGCTACTGCAGGCAGAGTCAGACTGTTAAACAGAGCATGGAACAAATCGCCCCCTCCATGACCCACGTGACTTCCGCATTCCATTCTTACAACGGATCTCTATGGAAGTGTCGCAACTCTCACTTTATATGGCTCTGGTAGCATGTGATCATATTCAACCAATCAACGCCTCTTGCTTCGCGCCCTTCGTTCAAATGTAGCCATTTCCTTTCCAACTGTTGGACAAGAAGCTGTTGTTGTGTTGGACGCACTCGTAAAACTTTAAGACGTCGGTCGACTGGTCTGACTCTGGACGACGACTGGACATTCAGTTGGAAGTTTAAGGTAATCGGTTCTGTTTGTTTATTTGCTAGCTGTTAGCTCTGTTCACTTGAATGAACAAAACCTGCTGCTGGATGTCTTTTCAAAAGAGACAAGGCCCCGCATCCACGCGTTTGCGTCGCATGTCTGCGCTGACCAGCCAGCAGAACAATACAGCCAGGCTGAAATACTAGTTTACTTGAAATACGTATTTTTGCAACATTACTGGTTTTGTAGCTGCTTCAGGCAGGTTTCTGCTGCAGCGAGGTCCTACTCGGTTTCTTTATGCTTCAAAACATGACACAGAGTCGTTCTAACTAGCGTGAGAACATCCAACTTGTTTAATCTGAAGTTTCCACTCGATAGAACATGATGAGAGTCAGAAGATGAAGCACAATAAATAAAGTTTGATTCAACGTGTCCCTGAAACAAACAGCTCCAGCGCTGCATGTTTTGTTAATTCATTTATTCAAAATAAAACAAATTCATCAGAAAGGGAAAAAAAACACTGAAAGAAAAGTTGCAGAAAGAAGAAAATAGTCTTATAATATCTGCCCCTTATTAAAATAAACAACAAACAAACAACAACCTTCACTTGAACAATCTCCAAACTGAAAAAACAAACAAACAAAAACAGGTATCCTTCACCTGCATTATACATTCCCAACAACTTTAATTTAATCATCTTTTAAAACATATAAATAGTTTTAGAAATGCTTATGGTGATATCAAGTAAACTTCACAGTCCTGTTTCCTGATTTACAACACGGCTCCTTCAGACTAGTTCTGAATGAAGGTAACATTTACACATTTACATTCCCTTCAGGTTATATTTACTCTTTTTTTTTTTCAACAAATTTTAATTGAATATTTGGGGGTAATAGTTTTATGAGTTTTATACATGACTTGTAAAATACTATGTTCAACAAAATCATACACTTTTAATAATTTCAATTAATTAAATAATATATTTGTTGGATGACCATAGCACTTCTTAATAATTCTTATAGCTCTTTTTTTGTAAAATAAAAACAGGGTTTGTAATAGTTTTGCATGCTTTTCCCCAAACTTCAATACAATAGATTAAATATGGAACAATCATTACATTATACAATACATGGGATTGTATATACAAAACTTTGTCATTCAAAAACTATTTTACTTTATACAGTAATGCAATTGCTTTTGTTTTTATTCTTAAGTGATTTACATGAGATTTCCATGTCAGCTTCTCATCAATAACAACACCCAAAAGTTTTATTTAATTAACTATGAATTTCAATGCTGTAAATTTTAAAGATGTTTAAAGATAAAACTATTAATAATAATAATAATATAATAATAATAATGTCTATTCCTGTCATCTGCGTATGTTTCCCATACACAGACGAAATTCGTCTCTGCATTTAACCCAACCACCTACCAGGTGGTGCAGTGAGCAGCCCGAAAGCGCCCGGGGAGCTGGAGAAATAGGTGTGCACTCATAGACACCCCAAGCTGGGTAGTGGCCGGGGCGCGAACCCGCGACCTTAATATTGACACAGTTGAGAATTTTATGGCAAGAAAGTTCATGCTCAATAATCCAGGTACCAAAGCCAATAATTCTCAGTCAGGTCATCTGGACAGTTTCTTTTTTTTTTTTGAATGTCCAGAGGACCAGACTTAGCCTTTTTAGATTTTTCTACCTGGATTATTGAGCATGCATCAGGGTATGTGTGTAACACTATTACATAATAATGTAATGTAATGTAATCTGTAATAATATGAACAAAATAATGTTCCTCTTTCCACAACTCACTTCTTGTTTCTGAACTTTTTATTTTAGATGAATAGAAAGACTACACCCGTCACCAACTCCACCATAAGACGGAGAACTCGTGCAGATGTACAGAAGCGACTTCAACTGATAACGGACGACTACAGAAAATCGACTGACTGTAGGATGACAGTGTGACCTTGGACATGACAGTCTGGCTGGTGACTGTTATGGGCAGGCTCAGTCATCTTCTGAAGAGTCTGATGATGAAGCATGACATGAAGGTAAGTCTGATACAGCATCAGACCTAAATTAGATCCTGTTGTTTCTTGTTTCATCATCCAAACTATTTTCTGCTTCCCAAAATGAAGACAAATAGCTCAAATCTTCACATAGATTGCTAAATTTGTCGTGTTTTAAATTGTCCGCTATTAAAGAGACCAGAGCCCTCTGCCTCATACTACGTCACAGATGGTGCGTCCGCGTGTAATCGGATTTCCCATGATTAAACACGGCTTGAAGTTCAAAATCACTTTTAAAGCAAAATTAAAGGGATTTATCATTTTGTTTGCAAAAACGAACATATTTAAATGATAATATATATACATTTTGAGCAATTTGATGAATAGTCAAAAAAATCATGTCAGTGGACCTTTAAGTTGTGACAAACTGAATTGATGACTGGTCTTTTCTCAGGATTTATACTGTTCATTGACATACTGGTGCTGGTCATACAATTAGAATACTGTATCATGAAAAGGTTGATTTATTTCATTAATTCCTTTCAAAAAGTGTAACTTGTATAATATATTCATTCATTACACACAGACTGATATATTTCAAATGTTTATTTCTTCTAATGTTGATGATTATAACTGACAACTAATGAAAACCCTAAATTCGATATCTCAGAAAATTAGAATATTACTTAAGACCAATAAAAAAAAAATATATATATATTTTTAGAAATGTTGACCAACTTAAAAGTATGAACATGAAAAGTATGAGCATTTACAGCATCAATACTTAGTTGTTGCTCTTTTTGCCTGGATTACTGCAGCAATGTGGTGTGGCATGGAGTCCATCAGTCTGTGTCACTGCTCAGGTGTTATGATAGCCCAGGTTGCTCTGATAGTGGCCTTCAGCTCTTCTGAATTGTTGGGTCTGATGTATCGCATCTTCTTCACAATACTCCATAGATTTTCTGTGGAGTTACGGTCAGGCGAGTTTGCTGGTCATTTAAGAACAGGGATACCATGGTCCTTAAACCAAGTACTTGTAGCTTTGGCACGGTGTGCAGGTGCCAAGTCCTGTTGGAAAATTTAATCTGCAAGAATAACCTGGGCTCATATGAGCAGTGGCACAGACTGATCGACTCCATGCCACGACGCATTGCTGCAGTAATCCAGACAAAAAGAGCAACAACTACGGTAAGTATTGATGCTGTACATGGTCATTAGGGGTGTAACGATACGCTAAAATCACATTTCGGTTCGGTTCAACTACAAGGAGGGCTCGGTTCGGTTTATTTTCGGTTTATTTTCGGTACAAAAAAAAAATAAAGACAAAATAAAGACTTACAAAATGTTTATTTTGAAAATGTGCCAAAAATGTTTGTATTGTATTCTAGTAATAAATAAAAGTGATCCATTTGGATGTATGATATTTTAAATAAACAGCACTCTACAATAAATAAACTATATTAACAATAATAAAAATCTTAATAAATACAATAACAGTCAGAACCAGAACAATAAGCAGCAACAGACTGTTTACAATCTAACTAATCAAGTTTTTGTCCAGTAGCAGCAGTGTGGCTGTATTTGTCCTCATTACTCACAACCAGAGTTCAGTTCAGTCATCACACACTTCTTAGCTGCAGCAGGTGATCTCTGGTGTATTTCCCTGAAGTGGAAGAGATATGCTACCTCTGTAACTGGAAATACTGGAAATAAAACAGAGGTAAAAAAAAAATAAGTTAATAAGATTATGATTTTAAATAATAATAAATTATAAATAATAATTATAATAAAAGAACAATACCTTATTGGAATCCCTGGCAAAAATCTTCAGAAGCTTCAATATATTCAAAACAGTGCAGCAAGGATTTTATTGAGAGTTTGTAAATTAGAACATATTACACCCATTCTCCATAACCTCCATTGGCTTCCTGTCACCTACAGAATTCAGTACAAAACTGCTCTCATTACACATCAATGCTTGCACGGAACTTCACCTGACTATCTAAAGGACATTCTTGCACCATATTCATCCACCCGGTCTCTACGATCACAGAACAGTAATCTACTTCACATTCCACGAACCAAATTAAGGACCATGGGAGACCGGGCATTCTGTGTGGCTGCCCCCCGCCTATGGAACTCCCTCCCTGACTACCTGAGAGCTCCACAGTCACTGGTTGACTTTAAAAGCGGTTTAAAGACTTTTCTTTTTAAGCAAGCCTATTCTGCCTCCACATGATTTTATCTTTGATCTTGGTTGATAGTATTATTGATTTTACTTGATTTTATCACTTGTTTTAATTATTTATTTATTTATTTTTTAAGCAGGCCTATTCTGCCTCCACATGATTCTGTCTTTAATCTTAGTTGATATCATTATTGATTTTATCACTTGTTTTATTGTTGTAGCACTTTGAGATTTTTATTAATGAAAAGTGCGGTATAAATTGAATTTATTATTACCTCTTGAACGGTTGAATCTCAGGGCAGGGCTTAAATCAGCTCCAGGACTTGTTCACAATCAGTTTGAGTTTTTTCATAAAGAGCTGAACTTTTTGACTGAAGTGTTGACGTGATGGATGTCTCATAGCAAGGATCAACTGCGCATAAAAAACATTCAGACTAGATTCAGATCTTTAAAAACTCATACAGTTTGTGTTATTGCTCTGGACCGCTCTAGCCTGGTTTAAACCAGACCCTTGTCCTTCACTTCGCTTCGTACTAGGGTCTGGACTTTTCCCATTGAAAAACGTTTCTTGCTGGAGGCGTGGCCTCTGCTGAGGAACAAAACCATTGGATAATTTGAACAGGGAAAGCATTCTGCTCCCTCCCCTCAGAGCCACCCCCCGTGCTCTGGTGAACTTGACTGACAGCTGCTCCGCCTCTTGCAGCGTTTCTCTCGCTGCGCAAACTCAGTGTTTATATGTTATAAAACGTTTTAATACAATAAAATCAAACCATGGATCGCTGGTCCAGCTCACCAAAACACCAGAAAATCTGATGGGACTCGGTCAGCAATAAAACCCGAGTTTAATTCTCGTGACAACCTGAGGCATTTCCGTGTTCATTTTACTCAGCAGGAGGGTGGAGGAGAAGGAGGACGAGGGAGCGATTACTTAACTTTTGGGGAAAAAAACAAAAGAAAACTCCAGATAAGGGATTAAGAAGGGGAAATTAATAAATTTGTGTCACATATAAAACAATCCTGCATCGCTTTGAATGAGAACATGCCGCTGCTCGCTGACTGAGCGCTGGCAGAGCCCTTTTATAGGGCTCTGCGCGCTGGGACTGGTGGGGGCGTGGGTTAGGGTCCAAAACTCCACCCCTTCTGTTCTCTGATTGGTCCGAACAAAAATCTACCGGAGAAATCCTTGTGGGTGGGTGAAGTCCCAGACTGTGCAGTGAAGGGAAATGAGAATTGAGCGGAGCTGTGCAGGAATGGCGAGGGCCAGGCTAGGACCGCTCTGATTACCTGATAAAAGTTGTTTAAATGCAGCTGCTTTTAGCGGTGTTTCTGCAACAGCTGATGTTTCTGTTCACATTCCGATGACGTAGTTTCCAGCGCGCGCAGAGAGCTGCGTCACTCACGCAGCTGCTGCAGAGTCTTCATGAATGTCCACACAAGCTGCGTGTGCGCTCGTCTTTTAACAAGAAAGCCATAACGTTCACAAACAGGAGACCAGAGCGAGCAGCTAATGGCTAATAATGCTGCGCGTGCGTCGCGATAATAGCTCCGTGCTGAAACGCGCCCAGGAAATTTTGTTCCGCGGCGCATATATTAACGTTCAATGAGTGAAAAAAATAACCGAAACGGTACGCAGGTGGACCGAACCGAACGTGCTGTACCGAAACGGTTCGGTAAATCCATTAATACCGTTACATGCCTAATGGCCATACTTTTCATGCTCATAGTTTTCATGTTCATACTTTTCATGTTCATACTTTTTAGTTGGCCAACATTTCTAAAAATCCTATTTTTTCCCCAGTGGTCTTAAGTAATATCCCAATTTTCTGAGATACTGAATTTAGGGTTTTCATTAGTTATAACCATCAACATTAAAAGAAATAAACACTTGAACTATATCAGTCTGTGTGTAATGAATTAATATAATATACAAGTTTCACTGTTTGAATGGATTTACTGAAATAAAACTATTAGAAAAGGACATTAAATAATAAAGTCAAACTGTTATAAAGCATTTGATTCTGATAATCTCTTTCATTCTTTTTAGGATGAGCCAGAGCTGATGGAGATGTTGCAGTGGCCCTTGTTACCATCACCAGTGACCATGACACAAATCCAGTTCACTGCGAGCATGAACTTTGTTACCAGCCTGTGAAAGTTGGAATGTTCATTGAAAGTGACATCATTGTCAGCTGTCCCAGATGTGTGGATGCCTTCCTGCTGTTTGGGCTCACCTCAGGTATCTCAAAGCACTTACAAACACTTTTGAATGTGTTCAGAAGATTTTACCTGGTCTAGAAGATGGTAAACTGTCGGCCTGGTTACAAACTCTCAAGAATGACTTGATGAAGAGTTGTATTTAATGCATCTCCCCTGGAGTTCAAAGCTTGTTTGTTTTTTTGTTTCAAAATGATTCTTTAAAAGCTGCTCTGTAGGTGTTTAGCCCATATGACCAAATACACAAATGGACCAGTGTCCTTGCTTAATGTTAAAGGTACAGTATGCAGTTTCTGTAGAACTGCAGAACTTAGAAATATTTTCAACAGGCAAAGCATTCTGATCCCGCTCTGCCCCCTTGTGGTCTGTTAAATTTCAAATTCAAGCTCTGTTTTTATTGGCTGATTCAAATTCAAGCTCTGTTTTTATTGGCTGGTTACAAACTCTGTTTTTATTGGCTGGAAAATGGTGGGTCACCTTTTCTTTTTAGAAATGCTTATTTACCACCTGGAGAAGCAAGGGGACAATATATATTTTTTTTTTTCAGAGATTACCTGGCTAACATCAGTCTGTCAGGAGGTAGTGACAGAGTGAAGAAATATGTTCATAAAAAAAGCTACATACTGCAGCTTTAAAGAGAAACTATTGTAAGTTGTGCCCATTTAGAACTGGTTTTATGGTTAATGTAACACGTTTTACTTTTCAATGTCAAATGTTATGAAACAGTTAAAACATTGTCTTTTGATTGAAGTTGTTGATCTCTTGCTGTACTCTAGTATTAATCAAAAAACAGATAGCACGGTACTCATTGATTTGACCTTTAAAGGTTCAGTATGCAGTTTCTGTAGAACTGCAGCAGTTAGAAATATTTTCAACAGGCAAAGCATTCTGATCCCTCCCCCTCAGAGCCATATGTGGCTCTGCCCCCTTGTGGTCTGTTGAATTTCAAATTCAAGCTCTGTTTTTATTGGCTGATTCAAATTCAAGCTCTGTTTTTATTGGCTGGTTACAAACTCTGTTTTTATTGGCTGGAAAATGGCGGGTCACCTTTTCTTTTTAGAAATGCTTATTTACCACCTGGAGAAGCAAGGGGACAATTTTTTTTTATTTTTTTTCAGAGATTACCTGGCTAACATCAGTCTGTCAGGAGGTAGGGACAGAGTGAAGAAATATGTTCATAAAAAAAGCTACATACTGCAGCTTTAATGCAGCAACTATTTTTAATTTGATTTTAATATTGGTTTATTTTCTGCATTAATTGATTAGTGGCTCAGTATTTACTTTTTCAGAAATAAAACCAGAAACTGTTGGAGACTAGAATCTGAACATATGATGCTTTCATCTAAAATAATGTCTCAAAACAATTAAAATAGGTGCTTAACAATTGGCAACTAATCATTCACTAAATTATTGCAGCTGTACAGTTGATGTAAATGTAAAGTTATTTTTATACTGCTCTCACTAAATGTTTTAGCTTGTTTTTTTTAATCCTTTCCAATATTGCATTTTCTTTATTTTAAATAAGCCAAGAAAAAGCTTAAGGGGATGCAGAGGACAGAGTGAAGTGGAAGAAGATGATTCGCTGTGGCGACCCCTGAAAAGGGAAAAGCCGAAAGAAGTTCTAATCTTTTTAACTTAAAATTAGAATCTTATTAACTTTTTTTTTTTTTTACCTCTTTGTGTTTTAATTCCAGTCTGGGACAGAGATAGCAGTTGACTTCTTCCGCTTCAAGGAAATTTGCCAGATCACCTGCAGCAAAGAAGTCTGTGATGACTGAACTCTGAACTTTTCCAGGGACAGGTGGGAGCAGGTCCAAGAAGAGCTTGTTGTGAGTAATGAAGAAAAATACAGCCACACTGCTGCTACTGTTGTTATTGAGATGATTTTCTCCACCACTGGAGATATTCACTGCAACTAGATCTGTGCTTTTAGCAGAAAATGTGGACAAGTTGGTCTTTTTGGACAAAAACTTAATATTACGTAGTTAGATTTGCTGGTGAAGATTCTCAGTCGTCCAGGACATGATAAAATCAAAAAAAGGCGTTCGATACAGGATCAACTGGACTTTATTTGTTGCAGAAATAAAGAAAATAAAGTCCAGTTGATCCTGTATTGAATGCCTTTTTTGATTAGTTAGATTGTAAACTGTCTATTGCTGCTTATTGGTCTGGTTCTGACTGTTATTGTATTTATTACGATTTTTATTATTGTTAGTATAGTTTATTTATTGTAAAGAATGCCATTTATTTAGATTAAAGATTAAATTAAGATTATATTACACATTAAACTGTATTCTGAATTTGACAGTAATTTATCAAGCGTTCGTCTTTGCTCAGGCTGGGCGCGTGCCCAAGAGTATAGCAGATCTGGGAGCCCCACCTCGGCTGCCTTTCTGGACTCGCCTGCCCCTCCTCACTCACCTGTAGCAGCACCTTCTGCATCACCTGCTCCTCCATAAAGGTAACGACATTTTCTTTTCTTTTTTTTTTATTTCTTTTTTATATAACTCAGCTGCCTCTCCTGACTCACATGTCCCTCTTCACCCACAGTACCAGAATCACCAGCACCTTCTGCATCACCTGCTCTTTAAAGGTAAAGACATTTTCTTTTTTTCTTTTTTTTTTTTATATAACTGCTGCCTCTCCTGACTCACCTGTCCCTTTTCACTCACCAGCACCTTCTGCATCACCTGCTCCTCCATAAAGGTAAAGACATTTTCTTTATTTCATTTTTATATAACTCGGCTGCCTCTCCTGACTCACCTGTCCCTCTTCACTCACCAGCACCTTCTGCATCATCTGCCCCTCCATAAAGGTAAAGACATTTTCTTTTATTTTTTTGTTTCTTTTTTATATAACTCGGCTGCCTCTCCTGACTCACATGTCCCTCTTCACCCACAGTACCAGAATCACTAGTACTTCTGCATCACCTGCTCTATAAAGGTAAAGACATTTTCTTTTTTTAATTTCTTTTTTATATAACTCAGCTGCCTCTCCTGACTCACCTGTCCTTCTTCACTCACCAGCACCTTCTGCATCACCTGCTCCTCCATAAAGGTAAAGACATTTTCTTTTCTTTTTATTTTATTTCATTTTTATATAACTCGGCTGCCTCTCCTGACTCACCTGTCCCTCTTCACTCACCAGCACCTTCTGCATCATCTGCTCCTCCATAAAGGTAATGACATTTTCTGTGAGTGACGCAGCTCTCTGCGCGCGCTGGAAACTACGTCATCGG
The DNA here is from genome assembly GCA_038048925.1 of Garcialebias charrua. Taxonomy (NCBI): domain Eukaryota; kingdom Metazoa; phylum Chordata; class Actinopteri; order Cyprinodontiformes; family Rivulidae; genus Garcialebias; species Garcialebias charrua. Next base: position 5,635 of record JBBPBX010023743.1, on the reverse strand, counting down.
AATGTGAACAGAAACATCAGCTGTTGCAGAAACACCGCTAAAAGCAGCTGCATTTAAACAACTTTTATCAGGTAATCAGAGCGGTCCTAGCCTGGCCCTCGCCATTCCTGCACAGCTCCGCTCAATTCTCATTTCCCTTCACTGCACAGTCTGGGACTTCACCCACCCACAAGGATTTCTCCGGTAGATTTTTGTTCGGACCAATCAGAGAACAGAAGGGGTGGAGTTTTGGACCCTAACCCACGCCCCCACCAGTCCCAGCGCGCAGAGCCCTATAAAAGGGCTCTGCCAGCGCTCAGTCAGCGAGCAGCGGCATGTTCTCATTCAAAGCGATGCAGGATTGTTTTATATGTGACACAAATTTATTAATTTCCCCTTCTTAATCCCTTATCTGGAGTTTTCTTTTGTTTTTTTTCCCCAAAAGTTAAGTAATCGCTCCCTCGTCCTCCTTCTCCTCCACCCTCCTGCTGAGTAAAATGAACACGGAAATGCCTCAGGTTGTCACGAGAATTAAACTCGGGTTTTATTGCTGACCGAGTCCCATCAGATTTTCTGGTGTTTTGGTGAGCTGGACCAGCGATCCATGGTTTGATTTTATTGTATTAAAACGTTTTATAACATATAAACACTGAGTTTGCGCAGCGAGAGAAACGCTGCAAGAGGCGGCTGTCAGTCAAGTTCACCAGAGCACGGGGGGTGGCTCTGAGGGGAGGGAGCAGAATGCTTTCCCTGTTCAAATTATCCAATGGTTTTGTTCCTCAGCAGAGGCCACGCCTCCAGCAAGAAACGTTTTTCAATGGGAAAAGTCCAGACCCTAGTACGAAGCGAAGTGAAGGACAAGGGTCTGGTTTAAACCAGGCTAGAGCGGTCCAGAGCAATAACACAAACTGTATGAGTTTTTAAAGATCTGAATCTAGTCTGAATGTTTTTTATGCGCAGTTGATCCTTGCTATGAGACATCCATCACGTCAACACTTCAGTCAAAAAGTTCAGCTCTTTATGAAAAAACTCAAACTGATTGTGAACAAGTCCTGGAGCTGATTTAAGCCCTGCCCTGAGATTCAACCGTTCAAGAGGTAATAATAAATTCAATTTATACCGCACTTTTCATTAATAAAAATCTCAAAGTGCTACAACAATAAAACAAGTGATAAAATCAATAATGATATCAACTAAGATTAAAGACAGAATCATGTGGAGGCAGAATAGGCCTGCTTAAAAAATAAATAAATAAATAATTAAAACAAGTGATAAAATCAAGTAAAATCAATAATACTATCAACCAAGATCAAAGATAAAATCATGTGGAGGCAGAATAGGCTTGCTTAAAAAGAAAAGTCTTTAAACCGCTTTTAAAGTCAACCAGTGACTGTGGAGCTCTCAGGTAGTCAGGGAGGGAGTTCCATAGGCGGGGGGCAGCCACACAGAATGCCCGGTCTCCCATGGTCCTTAATTTGGTTCGTGGAATGTGAAGTAGATTACTGTTCTGTGATCGTAGAGACCGGGTGGATGAATATGGTGCAAGAATGTCCTTTAGATAGTCAGGTGAAGTTCCGTGTAAGCATTGATGTGTAATGAGAGCAGTTTTGTACTGAATTCTGTAGGTGACAGGAAGCCAATGGAGGTTATGGAGAATGGGTAATATGTTCAAATTTACAAACTCTCAATAAAATCCTTGCTGCACTGTTTTGAATATATTGAAGCTTCTGAAGATTTTTGCCAGGGATTCCAATAAGGTATTGTTCTTTTATTATAATTATTATTTATAATTTATTATTATTTAAAATCATAATCTTATTAACTTATTTTTTTTTTTACCTCTGTTTTATTTCCAGTATTTCCAGTTACAGAGGTAGCATATCTCTTCCACTTCAGGGAAATACACCAGAGATCACCTGCTGCAGCTAAGAAGTGTGTGATGACTGAACTGAACTCTGGTTGTGAGTAATGAGGACAAATACAGCCACACTGCTGCTACTGGACAAAAACTTGATTAGTTAGATTGTAAACAGTCTGTTGCTGCTTATTGTTCTGGTTCTGACTGTTATTGTATTTATTAAGATTTTTATTATTGTTAATATAGTTTATTTATTGTAGAGTGCTGTTTATTTAAAATATCATACATCCAAATGGATCACTTTTATTTATTACTAGAATACAATACAAACATTTTTGGCACATTTTCAAAATAAACATTTTGTAAGTCTTTATTTTGTCTTTATTTTTTTTTTGTACCGAAAATAAACCGAAAATAAACCGAACCGAGCCCTCCTTGTAGTTGAACCGAACCGAAATGTGATTTTAGCGTATCGTTACACCCCTAATGACCATGTACAGCATCAATACTTACCGTAGTTGTTGCTCTTTTTGTCTGGATTACTGCAGCAATGCGTCGTGGCATGGAGTCGATCAGTCTGTGCCACTGCTCATATGAGCCCAGGTTATTCTTGCAGATTAAATTTTCCAACAGGACTTGGCACCTGCACACCGTGCCAAAGCTACAAGTACTTGGTTTAAGGACCATGGTATCCCTGTTCTTAAATGACCAGCAAACTCGCCTGACCGTAACTCCACAGAAAATCTATGGAGTATTGTGAAGAAGATGCGATACATCAGACCCAACAATTCAGAAGAGCTGAAGGCCACTATCAGAGCAACCTGGGCTATCATAACACCTGAGCAGTGACACAGACTGATGGACTCCATGCCACACCACATTGCTGCAGTAATCCAGGCAAAAAGAGCAACAACTAAGTATTGATGCTGTAAATGCTCATACTTTTCATGTTCATACTTTTAAGTTGGTCAACATTTCTAAAAATATATATATATTTTTTTATTGGTCTTAAGTAATATTCTAATTTTCTGAGATATCGAATTTAGGGTTTTCATTAGTTGTCAGTTATAATCATCAACATTAGAAGAAATAAACATTTGAAATATATCAGTCTGTGTGTAATGAATGAATATATTATACAAGTTACACTTTTTGAAAGGAATTAATGAAATAAATCAACCTTTTCATGATACAGTATTCTAATTGTATGACCAGCACCAGTATGTCAATGAACAGTATAAATCCTGAGAAAAGACCAGTCATCAATTCAGTTTGTCACAACTTAAAGGTCCACTGACATGATTTTTTTGACTATTCATCAAATTGCTCAAAATGTATATATATTATCATTTAAATATGTTCGTTTTTGCAAACAAAATGATAAATCCCTTTAATTTTGCTTTAAAAGTGATTTTGAACTTCAAGCCGTGTTTAATCATGGGAAATCCGATTACACGCGGACGCACCATCTGTGACGTAGTATGAGGCAGAGGGCTCTGGTCTCTTTAATAGCGGACAATTTAAAACACGACAAATTTAGCAATCTATGTGAAGATTTGAGCTATTTGTCTTCATTTTGGGAAGCAGAAAATAGTTTGGATGATGAAACAAGAAACAACAGGATCTAATTTAGGTCTGATGCTGTATCAGACTTACCTTCATGTCATGCTTCATCATCAGACTCTTCAGAAGATGACTGAGCCTGCCCATAACAGTCACCAGCCAGACTGTCATGTCCAAGGTCACACTGTCATCCTACAGTCAGTCGATTTTCTGTAGTCGTCCGTTATCAGTTGAAGTCGCTTCTGTACATCTGCACGAGTTCTCCGTCTTATGGTGGAGTTGGTGACGGGTGTAGTCTTTCTATTCATCTAAAATAAAAAGTTCAGAAACAAGAAGTGAGTTGTGGAAAGAGGAACATTATTTTGTTCATATTATTACAGATTACATTACATTACATTATTATGTAATAGTGTTACACACATACCCTGATGCATGCTCAATAATCCAGGTAGAAAAATCTAAAAAGGCTAAGTCTGGTCCTCTGGACATTCAAAAAAAAAAAAAGAAACTGTCCAGATGACCTGACTGAGAATTATTGGCTTTGGTACCTGGATTATTGAGCATGAACTTTCTTGCCATAAAATTCTCAACTGTGTCAATATTAAGGTCGCGGGTTCGCGCCCCGGCCACTACCCAGCTTGGGGTGTCTATGAGTGCACACCTATTTCTCCAGCTCCCCGGGCGCTTTCGGGCTGCTCACTGCACCACCTGGTAGGTGGTTGGGTTAAATGCAGAGACGAATTTCGTCTGTGTATGGGAAACATACGCAGATGACAGGAATAGACATTATTATTATTATATTATTATTATTAATAGTTTTATCTTTAAACATCTTTAAAATTTACAGCATTGAAATTCATAGTTAATTAAATAAAACTTTTGGGTGTTGTTATTGATGAGAAGCTGACATGGAAATCTCATGTAAATCACTTAAGAATAAAAACAAAAGCAATTGCATTACTGTATAAAGTAAAATAGTTTTTGAATGACAAAGTTTTGTATATACAATCCCATGTATTGTATAATGTAATGATTGTTCCATATTTAATCTATTGTATTGAAGTTTGGGGAAAAGCATGCAAAACTATTACAAACCCTGTTTTTATTTTACAAAAAAAGAGCTATAAGAATTATTAAGAAGTGCTATGGTCATCCAACAAATATATTATTTAATTAATTGAAATTATTAAAAGTGTATGATTTTGTTGAACATAGTATTTTACAAGTCATGTATAAAACTCATAAAACTATTACCCCCAAATATTCAATTAAAATTTGTTGAAAAAAAAAAAGAGTAAATATAACCTGAAGGGAATGTAAATGTGTAAATGTTACCTTCATTCAGAACTAGTCTGAAGGAGCCGTGTTGTAAATCAGGAAACAGGACTGTGAAGTTTACTTGATATCACCATAAGCATTTCTAAAACTATTTATATGTTTTAAAAGATGATTAAATTAAAGTTGTTGGGAATGTATAATGCAGGTGAAGGATACCTGTTTTTGTTTGTTTGTTTTTTCAGTTTGGAGATTGTTCAAGTGAAGGTTGTTGTTTGTTTGTTGTTTATTTTAATAAGGGGCAGATATTATAAGACTATTTTCTTCTTTCTGCAACTTTTCTTTCAGTGTTTTTTTTTCCCTTTCTGATGAATTTGTTTTATTTTGAATAAATGAATTAACAAAACATGCAGCGCTGGAGCTGTTTGTTTCAGGGACACGTTGAATCAAACTTTATTTATTGTGCTTCATCTTCTGACTCTCATCATGTTCTATCGAGTGGAAACTTCAGATTAAACAAGTTGGATGTTCTCACGCTAGTTAGAACGACTCTGTGTCATGTTTTGAAGCATAAAGAAACCGAGTAGGACCTCGCTGCAGCAGAAACCTGCCTGAAGCAGCTACAAAACCAGTAATGTTGCAAAAATACGTATTTCAAGTAAACTAGTATTTCAGCCTGGCTGTATTGTTCTGCTGGCTGGTCAGCGCAGACATGCGACGCAAACGCGTGGATGCGGGGCCTTGTCTCTTTTGAAAAGACATCCAGCAGCAGGTTTTGTTCATTCAAGTGAACAGAGCTAACAGCTAGCAAATAAACAAACAGAACCGATTACCTTAAACTTCCAACTGAATGTCCAGTCGTCGTCCAGAGTCAGACCAGTCGACCGACGTCTTAAAGTTTTACGAGTGCGTCCAACACAACAACAGCTTCTTGTCCAACAGTTGGAAAGGAAATGGCTA